>CP137673.1:37070663-37228626 GCA_037976565.1 Mesocentrotus franciscanus
GGGGGTAAAGTGCAATTTTTTTTCAACCACCACCCCCCCCCTTAACCGCAAGGGGAGGGGGCCCATCTTCTTTTTTTGTACAAAAAAGGGTGTTTTACCTGTTTTTTTTTTAGGAGGCCCGGGCCCCTGGCCCCCTCCCTGGATCCGCCACTGACTGAAGTTTTTCAGGCGGAGGCTTACGCCTGTTCTTGCCCGTGCGTCGGCCGGCATTTGAGCCGACCCCGGTCACACCTGACTCAGTTTCGGTTTCGTTTTTTGAGTCTCGGTTGTCGCTTCTCCGGCATCCTTTAGACCTTTTAGGCCCGGATTGCCGGGTGCTGCGGTTGGCTTACCACCATGTGCCGTCGGCCCTTGTGTGGGGTTAAGCCTCCGGCTGTTTTAGTGCTCCTCCGGGGGCAGCTACTTTCGGCATCTTGCCCCGTTTTGGGGGATTGGTGCCCTAAGTCCGTCAGTCTGACTTGGACTCTTTCTAGCGGTTTTCTTCGTATATGTCTTGGGTTCTCACTGGAGTTGCTCCCGTGACAGAGAGCCCCCGGTCACGCAGTGGCTTTTAGCACCAAGCGTTGCAGCCTAAGGTGCGATGTAGCACGGTAGTGATGATCGTGCTGGGTCTGTAGCTAAACCTCCCAGCTTTAGTAAGCTTTGGGGCAGGCTTCGTCACCCGTCGTTTCGGCTTAGAGTAGGAAGCGTTTGCTTTCGGATTTCGAGTTTCCGATTGTGATTTCGGCTAAGAAGTCCATCGGCAGCCCAGGAGCTGGTAGGGTTTTTGCCCTTGGGGTATCTTGACTGGACTCGGTTACACTTTCTGGTGTTTCCGGTTCTCGGGTTGTTTCGGGATCCGTCTTGCTAAGCTCGGCTTCTGAGGAGCTATTGCTGTGGTTAGTCTTTCTCGGGGTCTTTGCCCGTTATTGGTGGCTTGACTCCAGGCGCGAATCAGGGGAGGCCGAGCGGGCCTTGGCCCCCAGCAAAAAAAAAAAAAAAAAGAGAAAGAGAGACTCGAAGGAAAAGAAGGAAAGAAGGAAGAAGAAAAGAAAAGGGAAAAGAAGGAGATCGGGGAGGGGCCGAAAGGGCCTTGCCTCCCAGGCTGTTGCCTCCTCCCCCAAGCAAACAAAATAAAGAGAAGAGAAGGAAGGAAAGGAAATAAAAAAGGAAAAGAGGAGATAAAGGAAGGAAAAAGAGAGGAAGAAGAAGAAAAAGAAGGGGGATATCAGTTGCAATTTTCCCGCCAAAAAGTTGTGGATCGGGGAGGAAGGCCCTTGCCTATCCCCCCGCCCCAAAAAAGAGAAGGAAGAGAAAGGGAAAGAGGAGAGCTAAAGAGAACGAAAAGACGAAGAAGAAAAGAAAAGGGTGAAAAGAAGGGAGATCAGTTGCGATTAATTCCGCCAACTACGTGTGGATCGGGGGAGGGGGGAGGAGCCGAAAGGCCCTTGCCTCCCCCATTCCCCAGCAAACCTAAAAGAGAGAGAAGGGAAGGGAAAATTGCTGAAATGACACAATTTCCGAGTTTTTCCTCACTTTATGGTAAATTATATTTTGTATGCGTTTGTTGGAAAATAACAAATTTTAAATTTACAGTCGGGCCAAAAATATGCTTATTTAGAGGCCTACATGTCAGGGCCCGCGGAACTGTGGGGCTCGAGGGCCTCGAGCCCCAACTTTTTGAAAAAGTATATTAAAGAAAAATAGAAAGAAAGAATAGTGACCTGCCAGTGTCACAAAATAATGGGGTATAAAAATATGCTCATCTGACCCAGATTAAATGCCTATAACCCCTGAGCTTCCGGGGGCTCTGCCCCCTTGACTCCACCTAGGGGTCTAAGGCGGGCCCCTGGATGCTCATCTAGCGGTAATTTAATGCCTAAAACCCTGAACTTCTTAGGGTTCCGCCCACTGGACCCTACGCTAATTAGTGTCCTGCTAGTGTCACAAATGAGGTATCAAAAATGCTCATTTAACCGTAATTAAACGCCTAAAACCCCTGAGCTTCCGGGGGCTTCGCCTCCTGGACCCCTCGCCAATTAATGACCTGCGAGTGTCACAAATAAGGTATAAAAATATGTTCATCTGACCGTAATTGAATGCCTAAAACCCCTGAGCTTCCGGGGGCTCCGCCCCCTGGACCCAACCAAGGGCCCCAAGGCGGGCCCCTGGATACTCACCTGACCTAATTTAATGCCTTAAACCCTTGAGGTTTTAGGGGCTCCGCCCCTGGACCCCACACCAATTATTGTCCTGCCAGTGTCACAAATAAGGTATCAAAATTTGCTCATCTAACAGTAATTAAACGCCTAAAACCCTGTGCTTCCGGGGACTCTGCCCCCTGGACCCAATCAAGGGCCCAAGGCGGGCCCCTGGATACTCACCTGACTGTTTTTAAATGCCTAAAACCCCTGAGCTTCCGGGGGCTCCACCCCCTCGACCCCACCAGGGCCCTAGGGCGGCCCTGAATACTTAACTGACCCTTATAAAATGCCCAAAACCCTGAGCTTCTGGGGCTCCCCTCTCCCTGGACCCCACACCAATGATTGTCCTGCCAGTGTCACAAATAAGGTATCAAAATATGCTCATCTGACAGTAATTAAACGCCTAAAACCCTGAGCTTCCGGGGCTCCACCCTGGACACCACGCCAATTAGTGACCTGTGAGTGTCACAAATAAGGTATCTAGATATGCTCATCTGACCGTAATTAAGTGTCTAAAACCCTAAGCTTCTGGGGCTCCGCCCTCGACCCACCAGGGGTCTAAGGCAGGCCCCTGAATGCTTATCTGACCGTTATAAAATGCCTTAAATCCCTGAGTTTCAGGGGGCTCAGCCCCCTGGACCCCACTCCAATGAGTGACCTGCCAGTCATGAATAAGGTATCAAAATATGCTCATCTGGCCGTAATTCCCCTGAGCTTCCAGGGCCTCTGCCACTTGATCCCCGCCGGCGCTTTGCCCCTAGACCCCACGCCAATTTGCGCTATACGCTCTACCTGATCACAAATACTTAAGCGTCCCCACCCACTTTGAAAAACATTGAGCGGGGCCTGGAGGTAAGAGTGGAGATATGCAGATTTTTTTGTCTGCCCCCCCCCCCAAAAAAAAACCGTTTTTGCTCATTACGCCACTGCTGGTCACCATTACGTACCAATATTTGGCTCGCATAATTTCAAATTTGGGCCTCCCCTAAGAAATCCTGGATCCGCGCCTGCTTGACTCCCACCGTCCATTACCCGGGCTATACTCCTCTGTGTGAGGAGTCGGTAGGTGAATCGGGTTTCTCCTTTTCCCTCTGGGGTTTTTGGTTTTTCCTTGATAGCGTTCAGCTGTTTCTTATCACGCAGGAGCCCGTCTCACCTGCCTCGAAGGTATCTACCTCTGGATGGATTGTTGAGGCGGTTCAAACTGCGGTTCCCGAGGCTCTCTCGGATGGTGTGCGTCCTCGTGCGCATGATATCAGGGTGTTGGTACCTCCTGGGCTTTTTCTATGGGGTAGCGCTTCATGTCCTTATGAAGGCTGCTTTCTGGTTTTCGCCTAACACTTTTTTCGTGTTCGCTAAGGATTTTCCTGCGAGTGAGGAGTGTTTTTGCTACGGCGTCTTTGGGGGCGGCATCTTTTTGCCTGGTCCCCCGCTAACCTTTTGTTTGGGACCCCGCTGACCTTTTGTTTGGGACATGCCCCGCTTTCATCTGGGTTGGTCTAAGCAATAATAGGTAGATACATATGATTTACTGGTAAATTAGTTAAATCAGAACTGATTTTATTATTTACTATATAAATCTATGTATCTACCTATGTCCCTCCCTCCGTCCCCTCTCCTTGTTGGCAACATGTCCCTGGTTGTATCTGGGACTGCTTTAGAGAGGAAGTTGCATGTGGGCGTGGCGCGCACGTGACAGGTGGGATAGCGGGGTCTTGGGATGGGGTATGCACATCTGTGACTTTTTTATTTCGATGACTGCTTTGTCTGGAGGACTAAGCAATAATAGGTAGATACATAAATTTATATAGTAAATAATAAAATCAGTTCTGATTTAACTAATTTTAGTCATTACAGAAATTCAGAAATTACTGCTTTAATTGACTTAAACAAATTATATACTATGTGCCAATTCTTAAGGAAGACATTTATCATCTATTATATATCATTTATCAAAATCTATTAAGATTGCATCTATCAGCTTGAATTTTCTCTTTCATTAATCATAATAAATCTTTAAAAAAAATAATAATAATAGGTCCATTTTTATATAGCGCAGCTACTGATTATACTCTATAATACTGCGCAAAAGGATCATTATGTTACCTGGGCTGTAGCTCAGCTGCCATAATATAATTATGACGTCTTTATCACTCTTTTGAATAATTGGCGACAGCAACTTATACATCCCAAATGTTGCTAATTAACAAAAGAGACTGCACAACAGTGTTCCAAACAGCTAAACCAAAATAATGTCTTGTCACAATATGATATCAAAAACATATATCTTCATCTGAATGCCTTACTAAAACGGTCTTTATATATTATATAGGAAACCATCGTTATGTGGCTGCATTCAGGCGCGCCGGAAGCGGTTTGGGATTGGGGGCCGGCCGGGGCAAACATTCCAGGGGCTCACCTTTCAGGGGCAGTGGCGTAATGAGTAAAAACGTTTCGGGGCAGAAGAAAAATCTGCATCACCACCACTCTTACATGTTAGGCCTATACGTACATGCAGGCCCCGCGGAACGTTTTTCGATTAGGTACGTCGTAGCGAGTGGAGCGTAAATAAGCGTGGGGTCAGGGCGGAGCCCCCGGAAGCTCAGGGTTAATGGCATTTAATTACGGTCAGATGAGCATATTTTGATAACTTATTTGTGACACGTACAGGCAGGTCCTTAATTGGCGGGGGTTGAAGGCCGGGGGCTGATCGAGCCCCATGAAGCTAGCTCACGGGTTTTAGGCATTTAATTACGGTCAGATGAGCATATTTTGATACCTTATTTGTGACACTGGCAGGTCACTAATTGGCGGGGAACCAGGGGGCTGAGCCCCATGAAGCTGAGGGGTTTAAGGCATTTTACGATCAGATGGGCATCCAGCTAGGGACCCGGTTTAAGGCCCTTGGTGGGGTCCAGGGGGCAGAGCCCCCGGAAGCTCAGGGGTTTTAGGTATTTAATTACGGTCAGATGAGCATCCAGGGGCCCGCCTTATAGGGCCCTCGCTGGGGTCCAGGGGGCGGAGCCCTCGTAAGCTCAGGGGTTTTAGGCATTTAATTACGGTCAGATTAGCATATTTTAACGATACCTCATTTGTGACACTGGCAGGTGCACTCTTTCTTTCTTTCTTTCTTTCTTTTTTTCTTTAACATACTTTTTCAAAAAAGTGAGGGGGCCGAGCCCCTGACCCCCGCCGTTCTGCAGGCCTGACATGAAGGCTTTTAAATAAGCATATTTTTTGCCTGACTGTATATTTGGGAATTTGTAATTTTCTAACTACCCTGGTAACGCATAAAAAAAATTGAGAAAAAAATTCCGGAAAATCATGTCATTTCAGCAACATTTTGTAAATCACTGGTATCGAATTAGAAATAAACCACGTTTGAATTTTATTTAGGGGCAACTGCCCCCTATCAGTACGCCAGTGTTTAGGGGCTCATGTCTTCTCACCCTATAATAAAAAAACACACACGCTTTCCCATCCTCCCACAACCTTTCCACAATATGCGCGTATCGCTATTATAAATGCCTCCATTTATATAATGTATAGGGGCATGCGAAATGTTTAGGAAATTTAAATCCTGTTTACTCTCCTTTTCTTTGAGTGGAATATAATTAGTATGTGATTTAATTCAGGTTTTATTACTTTTTATTTTATTTTGGTTAAAAAATACAAACCATTTTTAATCCTTTACTGCTGATTTTTTTTTTTTTTGGGGGCGAAAATGCGTTTTGCCCCCGACTTCCGGTGCCTATACATGGCTGCATTTCACTGGTGGGTGTCGTACAATGTAGCTAAAAATGTAATGCAGGTCAGTGGGTACCTCACGAGTTGTACTACTCTGACATCAATTTTTTAATCAAAATGGCGACTCTCATTGGATAATATATAGCAATAGCAAACTCTGGAGATAATTGTTTCCTATCCTAAATTATCAAATATAAGTAATTTCGAGATCTTTTAACTGGCTGACAATTTTGAATACGATTATCAATCAGCAAATGTTTGTTGTCCGGGTTTCATTTTATTTAATAATTAAGACCCTTCGGGCTGCCACTAAATTTGGGCACGGTCGTAAAGCTATATAGCCACTCGACTGTTTGCCTTAGAATGTAAAAGAATATATAATTGATTCCCGAGTCCTGACGTTTTCGTTAGTTATCTGTAGGCCTACTCCTTTCCATTTATTTTGTCTATCTTAGTCAGGTGGCTTAGCGTCAAATTTATCGATTATCGTTACTTGCCGGATAAAAGCACCATTTTTGGTACAGGGCTCCCTTAGGACCTACTAAACGATATTAGGCTAGGAGCCCCCGGCAAAAATTTCTATTTAAGGGTGTGGGGGCAGGGCGTCTTTTGAAGCCCCCAAATAAGTTTATAACATTGATTTGTTGTTGTACAAATGCCATTTTTGGTACAAGGCTTCCTTAGGACCTACTGAACGATATTAGGGTAGGAGCCCCCGGCAAGAATATCATATAAGGGTGTGGGGCGGGGGCGTCGCTTCGTAGCCCCCAAATAATTTAGAAGATAATATAACATTTATTTGTTGTTGTACAAATGCCAGTTTTGGTACAGGGCTTCCTTAGGACCTACTGAACGATAATAGGGTAGGAGCCCCCGGCAAGAATATCATATAAGGCTGTGGGACAGGGGCGTTGCCTCGTAGTCCACAAATAATTTGTACGGTAAAATAACATTGATTTGTTGTTGTACAAACGCCATGGGGCCCCCAATCACACATATATGAATAAGAATGCTTGGGGCTCCTACCCTTCCATCATTCAGTAGGTCCAAATGAAGGCCTGTACCAAAAATGGTGTTTGTACAACAACAAATCGATGTTTTATTACCTTACAAATTATTTGTGGACTACGAGGCGACGCCCCTGTCCCACAGCCTTATATGATATTCTTGCCGGGGCTCCTACCTAATATCGTTCAGTATGTCCTAAGGAAGCCCCGTACCAAAAATGGCATTTGAACAACAACAAATAAATGTTATATTACCTTCTAAATTATTTGGGGGCTACGAGGCCACGCCCCGCCCTACACCCTTATATGATATTTTTGCCGGGGTCTCCTACCCTGATATCGTTCAGTAGGTCCTAAGGAAGCCCTGTACCAAAAATGGCATTTGTACAACAACAAATAAATGTTATATTACCTTCTAAATTATTTGGGGCTACGAGGCCACGCCCCGCCCTACACCCTTATATGATATTTTTGCCGGGGTCTCCTACCCTGATATCGTTCAGTAGGTCCTAAGGAAGCCCTGTACCAAAAATGGCATTTGTACAACAACAAATCAATGTTATACGATTATTTGGGGGCTCCAAAAGACGCCCCGCCCCAAACCCTTAAATTGACATTTTTGCCGGGGGCTCCTAGCCTAATATCGTTTAGTAGGTCCTAAGGAGCCGTGTACCAAAAATGGTGCTTTTATCCGGCAAGTAACGATAATTTCACTAAGCCACCTGACTATCTAGGCCACCATGGTGCGAATGAATGTATTTGCAGAAAAGTGCTGATCAGACCATGCTCCAAGGTCACTGTCAAAGTCATGATGAAGCATGGCGAGTCTCCCATTATTACTCATTCCATTTCAAAATGAAATTGCTGCTTTCATTTCGGTAGAAACTAAAAATTGTTATGTGCTAACGTGTTTACTACAAAAACAGACAGCAAAGTTTAGATTTCATTTACATAATAATATGCATATATTGGGCAGGATTATTGGTTATGGTAGTTTGTCATGATGTACAGTACTATGTGTACTTGAAGTGCTTCTGTATGAAGTCATTATCATCAACACAAATTTAAGTGCTGATATTACTGTGTATATATTTATCTCTCTCAAACCCACATATACCTCTCTCTCTCCCTTTCACCTCTCTTCTCCCTTCTCCTCTCCCTCCATCTTTATTTCCCTGGTACCTTTACTTCTTTAAAGTACAATGTACCATCTTATTGTTCAGCCTGACGCTTTAACTAAAATTATAAAATCACAAGATCGATCAGGGGCACATTAAGAGCACAAGAACTTCTGCTTCGGCTCACTTTATTTACATACATGTTATAGAAATGCAGTCATTATCTCACATTACAACAGAAATAGTGTGCATTTTTCTGATACAAGCTTACAAAATTCAACCATAATTAGATTACTTTACATACATTATTTACAGGTATTAAAACAAAACAAAAAGTGCTCTACTGGTTTCAGGTCTAAACTCTACAAAAGTAAATTGTATGAAACTTAATAACTACATGTAGTTCATCTGAATATGATACTTGATAGGTATGCCAATATTAGCGTTATAACGGTTCATCTATCTAGAAACAACAGAAGCTGGCTCATTATTAAGGCTTAGAACAAAAAATACTTGTGACTATATTTCTAAATCTTCTCGTACACAGTATAAAAAAATAACTGTTTGGTTGTTTTCACAATGCAGGCATGCTGAAAAAGGCACATTCATTTTCTGAATGACACGATGCATGTTCAATGGACCTCTATAAGACACCATCATCGCAAAATCTTGTTATAACAAGGTGATTTTCCAGTACATTTTCCAATTTTTTGTTTTATGAGCCCTAATTTCAATTAACAAGGCTTCAATGTCACAAGGTTATTTGCTTAGTCCCAAAGACTTTGTTATAATGAGGTTCCACTCTATTACATGGCATCTTTCTTTCTACATTTACTTTTTGAGAACAAAGCTTCTCTTTTCCATGCATTTTAAATTCCAATTCAGACTTACAGTTAACTACCGGTAAATTATTCATACCCCTTGTAAATTTGATGCTTTTTGTTTTTCCATAACTCAAGCCTGAAAGGTGGACTGGTTGAATTAGGGCCTGTTTGTGTGGAATACTTTTAGATGTAAGCTTTAATATGTCACATTCTCAAGGAACATAAATCGGGACAAATCAATGTTTCCGCCTGCTGAAAAGGTTACAATACATGTAAGGGTATGAATAATGCATTGGTTAACTGTAAATGTGTTTTGCTCTTACTTATATACAAGATACAACAGCAATCTATAAAAGCTCATCTTTCTTTGATGTAATATTGTACATGTAGGATTGATTGATTGATTGCAAATGCATATTTTGGTCAACATCACCTATAATCACACTTGCTGCACATAATGTAGCAACAATATCAACACTGATTTAGGTAGCCTTAAAAGTGACTTGGGAGTAATTTAATAATTTCATTTCCATTACTTGTACATGTACTTATATCACTACTACATAATTAAAATTCATCATATTTTCTAGAAGATGAAGTTCACAGCAAGTACTGAAGATGAGATACAGTCAAACCTGCTTTAGTGACCACCTGTCTACAAAGGCCACATTTTATTTTTTGTTTCCCTTGAAAATGGTTTCTCATTGAAACATGCACTAAAGGAACCTGTCTACAAAGACCACCTGTATACAAAGACCACCTTTTGTGTTTCACTTGGGCGGTTGCTATAGACAGGTTTGACTGTACATGCTTGGTTTCAGCCCAATACCAGATTACATGGAAGTAAACAGAGATCTAACTTGTAATTCTGTTGAACTTGAGTAGACCAAGCATTTGGTTTGACTTGTTGGCAACAATATGAGCTTTATAGAAAGAAGCTATAGTAAATCTACAAATTTCAAAAGAATGCAAGCCTTTACATAGTCTCCTCTGGATTACCTACAGAACAAAAGCTGAATGTTGATGTACAGTCAAACCTTTCTAGAAGGCTCCAAAGGGAAACACAAGTGGCCACGGTAGAAAGATTACCTGTTTAGACCAGTTCTTCAACACATATTTCCATCTAGATGGAGCCAATATAGGCAACCACTATAGCACGTGATCTTTATAGAGAGGTGACTACAAAGACAGGTTTGACTGTATATTACACATGGTTTATGTTACCCTATATTTCTGATAGCACCACACAGAAGATGTATTGTCCATAATTGGGTAGTTTACGAAATCATTATCTCTCACTAGTACAATATCATTAGCATACTTGAGGAGAAAGCATGATAGTTGCCTGGAAAAGTGTTATCCCAACTTACATTTCCATGCACCCAAAAACTTTGGATGCTGCTTTCTCAATGGACTTAGAAATCAAACAGAAGTGTCTGGTGGCTGGTATGAAATATCACAATGACCTTGATCATCTACGGCAATCAGTTGTATCATCAGCAAGAATTCAATTCAATTGTCTAATGCTTTCCAAAGAAATAAAAGGTCCCATGATCCAGGATTAACAGTTAAAAAAACTTTGCTTGTTGAAGAATAAGACTTGTTCCTGCAATCGCAGATAGTGGACATCTCTTGCGTCTCGTTTCTCAAGCATAAGATTTCAATAAAAAGTCAATTGAGTCAATTCTTGTAACAGTAACTGACTGCTGTTCACAGCTGATAGATGGCTTGCATCAGACCATGCTTCGCACTGACGCAACCATCAATCTTTGAATTAGGTCTGTAGGTTCAAGATAATAAAATGAAAACATATGATACAAATTGAATGTTTAGATGGAGCTTTAATGGCTAAAAGCAATGTATGTATCCATCAATGAAAGATAAATTGAAGAATAGAGAGATATTATTCGAAATACAGCCTTCAGATTCATAATAAGCAATATATGAATTAACTTTCATAAGGTGGAACAAACTACATGTATACTTTAATATACTTCAGGGTTTACACTTTTATATGATTATACCATACAAACTGTATCAGGACTAGCCTCCCCCGGACAACTACCTCCATAGAAAAACTATGCCCTGGGATGATTACTCACTAGACAACTTCTCCATGACAATTATTTTACAGACAACTACCTCAGGGCAACTACTCTTTTAGTAAAACTATCCCAAATTCAATAAACAATCAGTAATACTATTTAAAATTATAAATGTGAGTAACAACGTGTAATCGTTCCTTTCAAGTCAGGTGTATTTAATACTGTAAACACAGAAATATTCGCAGTGTGTTAATTTTTTCGCGGATTTCGCGCTAAGACCGGCAAGCGTGAATTTTAAAACTCGCGTAAATATAAGCATGACTTCTTATGCGTGTTTTGAACGGACTGAATTCCGTGCAACGCGAATTTAAGAACCCGCGGAAATGTTTTGGGGTCGCTCAGCGAAAAATTAATCACGCGAAAATAACAGCATTTACAGTACATGTGGTCAAGATCTACATATTATTAAGGCAATGCATATCAGCTACATCTTCAAGCTCTTCCTGTAAACATTTTCCTAAAAGTTTTTAAAAACTGTATAATGCAGATAGATGGACAGCTGTCAAATGGTAACAGGATAATTAAAAAGTTAAGCATGAACAGAGAAAAGGTCTGAACTTGCCCCTTAATGTTAGTGGGAAGAGTAAAATGAAGTACAAACACTGAAAAGAAAGGTTTGAAGATCTGTGCAGTACTCTTTGTGTAATCATGCTATTTGACTACTGTTCTAATGTCAACAAATATTGTCCTGACATGTAAAAATCTGCCCAAGTCAGTAACTATTACTATGTACAAACCTTGAAAGGAAAGACACAAAGATCTGTGCTGTGCTTTTAGGGTAGTACTGCTGTTTGACTGCATGTCCTAGTGTTAGTAACATTCCTGTAGGATCACCAACTGGCCTCAATTTATCTTCACCCTAAGAATCAATACAATATAAATCATTACATTCACACAATACATTTCAAATTTCTTAACTCATTGTTCAATGATACCTGAGATGATGTGTTCATACAGTATGATGTCAAACCTCCACACTAAGTACAAGCTGAACAGGTACCTGGTATGTATACATATATTTCAGTTATGGATGATCATGAAATAAAATGATAGAAAAAGTGATCTTGCCACCATGGCTCTCATTGGAGTTTTCCTCTTTAATAGTCCTGTATTATATCCTCCTAATGTTCAAAAACTTGAACAGCAAATGAATTTAGTTACATAAACTCAAAGCTGCAAAAGAACATTTACTACAATGAACTGTGACCGTCTGTAGTCCATTCCTCGATCAAAGAAGTTACATAATGAATTGGAAATGTTTACTCTTCTTTCTGACTTATTTCAGCTCTAGAGTCTTCAATCTGACAATGAGGGGATTAAAATGACCCTGTACCATGGACAATACTGAACTTCAAGAATTAACCTGTCTTTATGCGCAATTAAACAAAAGAAATAACAAAATAATAAAACAACAGCAAGCTCTTCATTCACACAATAGTCCCATCAGAAGGAGCCAATGTCAATATGAAAGTAATCCCTTTGTGGAATACTAGACCATTTGGTTTGCTTAGTCTCAAATGAGACAATAACAACTTGTACAAAGCAGGTACAAAACACATTACACCTTGATATTATGCTGTCTTCGGTTCAGTATGTAGCAAAAATTCTTTTTACATCCCTGTGTTACATTATAACAAATGATTGAAAGGAATTTAAAATTCATACCTTGATAAGTCCCAGATTAACCAGTAAAGCATTCACAACAGATTCAGGTGTGCATTTCTCTGATGAAAACAACTTCTTCAAAATGGCATCTGCAAATATCAGAATAAGAATAAGAACAATAAAAATAATATGTCTTGTTTACCTAGGGTAGCCTCATCAGTATTCATACTTTTCTCCCCGAGGGCCCTGCAATCATATTATTACCCCGGCTTTTGTGATGAGTCGCCAATGTTTTCTTTTTTGTTAAAAAGAGCCAAACTGGATTTCCTTTCACATGCATCTATGGTGCTGCATTTCAAGTCTGGTATTTTATCATATTTAGGGGAAGGGTTCTCATTCATTTGCAAATGAACACATTTCAATTGAGTCTTCAAGAAAAGAAGAGAGACAGAGAGACATAAAAACAGCTAGTATCCACTGCTCTATCCCCATTGGTACTCCATACATGTACATGAATAAACCTTCATTACCATACTGTACAGGAGGGAGGTGAGTGAATAAAAGATGTACCTGAGCACTGATAGACTGCATTCTTGACATCATTATTCTCACTGTCCATCACTGATGAGATCTTCACAAATGCCTTGATTCCAGCTGACTCCTCATATACCTCATCCTGTAAATGAGATTCCATTATAAATGTTAAGAAGCTTTAGAAAGACACTATAAGACACTATGTCGATGCAATGGACCAAAAATGGCATAGCAGTTGCAGCTGCTTCTTAATTTCAAATCCTCCTGGTTCAAAGGGTTTTTTCTGACTTCTATTTCATTCAAAATGGGGGTTGGGGGGGGGGGAATACCGGTAGTGGAATGGGTCTCAAAACAGGAAGTACAGCAGAATTATTCTTTTAGATATTTTCTATATTCCATCACAATGATGATCACCAAAGGCTTCAGGTATAACATAACTACCAAATGGATCACCCTGGAACATTTTCAGTGTAGAAATGATGTCTGGGCCCTGTAACATAGAATTTGACTTATAATCATTTGTATAAATCGAATGTATCTGCAATCTTGCTATAATCAATTGTATCTTACCATGCATTGTATCTATCTGTAACACAAAATAAATTGTAAGTTACTATTTATTGAAAAGTTATGATTGATTGAAGTTGATTAAATTAATTTGAGACTGGAGATTACAATTACTTTTAATATTTTATACAGGGCCCAGGTGACTCAAATTAATTGCGTCATACTCTATTAAAACCAAAAAGGTATTACTAGTTAAAAATGTATGATTACTCATTGCATTGCAAGTACTTGTGGTAATGGTGGTAATACAAATAATTCAACATTATGGCTGTCAGCAGGGATATGTAAGATAGTCCAGCTTACCCCTAGCTCCTGTAGAATCTTCTCTGCACGCTGGTTACCAAGAGCTTGTAATTTATTTGCAGTAGGGAATGCTAGGAAGTCTGCTGCTGTTACAGGGATCTGATTCAAATCAAAACAAAGCACATGTATTATAGCATGGCTGCAAGGGGCAATGGATTAAAAATAAAACATTTGCAAGTGCACGTATGTGTTTGAGAAAGTGTCTTGTTAAACATTCATTCATTCATCCTTCATCAAAGCTTGAGTTTCAAACAGATCACTATTTCAAGATTCACATTTAATATGTAATTAATTTTCTCTTGTCCTCCCATTTCCCCTATCTCTTTCCTCACCCTTTCCAATATCCTTATCCATCTCATCCTACCTCACTTCTCTCTCTCTCTCTCTCTCTCTTGTTCATATATACATGAAAACGTAACATGTACACATGTCCAACATCATACATTGGTACATTTATACATCCATTTTCTCCTCACAGCTCTCTCTCTCTCTCTCTCTTCACAGCTCTCTCTCTCTCTCTCTCTTCACAGCTCTCTCTCTCTCTCTCTTCACAGCTCTCTCTCTCTCTCTCTCTCTTCACAGCTCTCTCTCTCTCTTCACAGCTCTCTCTCTCTTACAATTCCTCTCAAAATTATGCTTGCTTGAAGCACACACATGCTTGCTTAATGTATCTAAAGTCGCTTTTGTCATTATCCTATTCCAATTACAATTATATTACTGTCGTAATATTTTCCAATCTTCAATGTATCACATTTCTTAATGAAAATTTACATATTGAATATAGGGAAGAGTGTTTTCATTAATGTAAAGCAACAGCTGCTTGAATGATAAATATATCACACATTTAAGAAAAGACCACACCATGATTCTATCAAAACACATTTTAATGTAACGGGTAAAAGGTGAGCAGTACGGAATGAAGGCATCTAGAGTACTAGAAGGAAGACACATTTCATCAATTATCATCATTTCATCTTATCTCTCTCTTCTCTCAGTCTCCATTTCAAGGAGACCATTCATCATCCTGTCTTCATGGAAAGATATAGCCAACATTAAAAGAGATACAAAATTCTTGATTGTAATATCTGTGCATTCTACATTCGTGTTAAAATGTTCATACATTTTCATAATTAGATAGACAAGACTCCAACAAAGAGAGAAAATAGTTAAATGCTGTTAGCCCAGTATATACATTAGACCCCCATCCTATCTGTGAATCCCTGCGATTCCCTGCTGTCCACTGGACAAAGGCGAGTGTGGGACCACAACACATAGCAATCCTGAAAACTACTATGTACATGTACATTACAGAGTGCTATGATTTCCTTATTCAGAAAGTCGACCTCTGTATCCATGCATTACCCTTTTTTCTGGTTCACTATATAAACAAAAGTAAATGGTATGGATGTGCTTTATACAGAGCAGTCCTTTGTGGTTGTGTTAGTGTGTGAACTGAAGAGATATCAGACTGATTCAATATGGCATTAACATATGTATGTGTGTGACGATAATGTAACTTAACTATATCCTCTGCATAATTTCATACTCTTGATATACGCTGATGCATTACACGAACATAGACTAGCTGTTATTCAAAACCAAATGCCATAACTTATAAATATCTCAAATGGCAGTGGTCAGACTGCAAAACAGCTGAATAATATTTTCTCCTAATGTTGTTATCCAGATAATGTAATTATTTCACAAATATATATATACCGGTATATAAAGTACACCAACTTTATAACCCTTTCCTAGTTTCCTTTCATAAACTATCAATAGTTATGAGACAGAGGTAGTTACTTTCTTTCCTTTTTTGGCAAATCTTCTCAACTGCAAATTGCAATATACATTCAATTCATCTTCAGTAGTACTCTGGAATGAACAGCATTATTTTACAATATAAAGGAGTACTATTTTCACTGAGAAAAGACAAAAAAGTTAAATGGAAACATTTACATGTACATGGGCTGTTTTGTTTTGTTGTAGCTTTTTTAAAACTATCATTAGTCTTTTTTTTTTCTTTATTAATTTCTATTGCAAAGAAAAAATGAATGTGTGCTCCTAAATGACATACTCCAGCAAAACGATTCTGTATTTACAAGGTAGAAAGCTACTGATTGTATAGCCACATCAGCCTAGTTGATACTTGAAGCATAGATACATGTACCCTCTGATCTCCAATCAGCATTACACAGGAATGTATGTAGTTAACTAATTATCAAGCTGCTAAACTTGTTTTCAAATAATATTCAAAGCAAACATTTAGACAAGTAGAAAGGCCTGCATTGGGCCTTGTGGCAGACAGGTCATCAATACTGCTACAACAAACTATCAAATTAGAAAACCTTTCAACTCAACGTATCAATAAAAATATGTTTGTTTCTTTTTGTACTATGATGTCCAGACCACACAATTTATACAATTAAAATCAGTATTTCTATGCTCAATATCTTTCCGCTTGCATTTGAACATGTTTCAATGCATACATTGTATGTGTGCGTGCTGACTTCCCTTGGGCAAAAAATGCTTTTTCTTAAATATTTACAGTTAAGTACCTCACAATCAATTCTATTATTACATGTTTAGTTTTAATGTATGAGTTGAGACAAAAACCACTAAAGCAGTAAACAAAACAAAGCTTCAGCTGTAGGCCAGTTTTGTATTGATTTCATGCACATTTGAGTACTTTTCTAATCTTCTATACCGGTATGTTGCACAACACCCAATGTGATTTATTAGACTGGAAAGAAATATGATTGTATGTTGTTTTATATGATTGTATGTTGTTGCATATGACTGTATGTTGTTGTATATGATTGTATGTTGTTGTATTTTTTATTTGTTTTCAGTCTCAATCAAGAAGTAGTATACAATAACTCTGACATGGAATGAATCTATATTTGTCCACAATGTGGTATCAAATTTGAAATCAATTTTCAATGAATTTTGGATAACACAAGCCTTTGACTCTACTTTTGAGACATATATGTACTCAAGGAACTGAAGCCTCTGTTCTTCATCTACATGTACAGCTCACTGATTATGACAAACAATTCTCATCAAAGTGTTTTCAGTTTCTTATTGTTGATTTTGAGAGAACTATATAACACTCCTCACTCAAATCATCAGATACTGAGGGAATGTTAGTACCATACTTTCATTCTTAGAAAGCAATGTTGTACTCAGTTTTACTCTTTTATCAAGTGAATATGTAAATATTTGGAAACATGTATTGTCAGGTGAATTCTGTGTGTAGATTCCATAGTGAATTTGAGAGACAAAGCCATGTCCTCTATCAAAGTCATTATTTCATTATTATCTTGATATGAAGAACTGTTCTTTTAAAGTTTATTTGATTGCTGAGTATCATCATGCATCAGAGCTTCATTTTGTCCATGACTGATGCTAAATCTCCGGCATCCCCTGCATTCTGTATTATGAAAATAGAACAGAAAGAGAGCCAGCATCAAGTCAGCGTTTCCTGCTGTGTTTTCCAAATACACAATTTCAAAACAAATCATGTTTCGCATTTCTCTGTCGAGTTAGAAACAAAACATTCTGGCAATCTGCTGTAAACCAATTCCTTGAATACTTGGTTCAAATTTATAAATTTGGGGGAATTCTCTGAACTACTTTACAACTGTATTCAAGAGATTCCAAAGAGAGCAGTTCTTCATTTGACTTGTATCTTCAGCGTGTGTTTAATAATCGATATGAGCAAAGTTACAGGTGGATGAAGAAATGTATCTCTTCTATTGCTCCACATTGTCTTCACTATAGTTTGTTATAGTTGTTGAAAGCAATCTGTGTCGAGTTTTACAACATGACCTTTGGCCAGTAGTAGTCACTCCGACCCTGACCCCTCAAGATGGACCTCGTATATGTAAACCATAGATGTTTTCTTCACTTCAGCAACACATGGGTTTTAGTCACAAATGACCAAAACTGTAGTAAGTCATGAGAAGCTTTAATGTCTCCTTCAATGTTTTTTTTTTCTTCAACCGTACATCTAAAAGGGAAGTGCAAATTCTCCGGCAATGAGGATAAACCAATCATACATATAAATGCAGATAAAAAGTGGTAAATTCCCACTTTTTTAAGATATACTAATTTTATTTTAATAATAATTTGGAATGATTTGAACTCACCATATACTTGGTTTCCTCTCTCCTGGGTGAAATAGCAGTTCCTTTGACTTGAAGATGAGGATCCTTAGATTCCTGTCCTCCTTTCTCCTCTTCAACATCCTCATCATCCTCGACATCTTCATACTCATCATCGTCATCGTCTTCTTCGTCTTCATCATCTTCATCATCGCTAAATAACCAGAATCAAGAAACAGGTTTCAATTTCCATTCTCATGAGACATAGGTAAAGATCATAAGTGTTGTGTAAATAACATCTCCAAAATTTAGTCGAAATGAAATTGAACCATACATGTACATGGGGCAATAAATATAGTTGTGTAATAATATGTAAGCTAACTGCCTTGTTATCTTGTCCACCAATGTCATTTTTTCTTTTTACTAAACAAATAGTGCAGACAATAATTACAAAAAAATAACCTTTTCAAAATGAATTTTCTTTGCATGTTTGATAAACAATTTATGTACACTTCATGCAAATTTGATTACTTGCAATGAGAATTCATCTATTTTTTTTTGCCTTGAAAAAAAAAATCATTACATCTGTCCAGAATGCCTTGTGCTATTTGGGAATTGAAAGGACTGTTGCTACAAGAATTCTACATTGGATTGACTTCTACGAGAAACAGGAGAAGGAAGTTGTATGCCATCATAATCATACCTCAGAGTTCCAAGAGCATCAGCATGATTGTTAGCATCCATGATACCTTGGATCAACTCAATCCCTTCTTCTCCTATGCTGTTTCCTAGAGAAAAAAAGTAGAAGGATTTATTTTAAAAATAAATAAAAAATGATGTTACCTTGAAGACGAACTGAACCCAACTGAACTTGAAAGATATTATCATAAATAAACTCATATCAATAGGTATTTAACAATAACATAAAAGGATAAAGGATTAAGAAAAGAGCATGAATATTAACAGGTCTGGTACTTTTTAACATATGAAAACAATGTCTACATTTGTGTTCGTAGAAAAAAAAAATTACATATAAAGCTTATTTCAAACAAAACTTTAATACAAATGTATACATGTGTATATAAACTGGATGATATTGAATAGTTATCTTAATCCATTGGAATACAGAAGCTTCTAATTGCTATGACAACCAAAGTCTATCTTAATTCATCATGCTTTCACTATCTTTTGTGACTTTGTAACTGGGACCGTGGGAACGAAGTTGTTAATTCCTAACAGTGTGATACAGATTATCAATTTCTGATGTCTTCTGAATATTATCTGCATCTTTTTAAACTATCTTTAAAGACACTATTCGATGAAAATACAACTTTTTATCAATGGAAAGCTGATGAACATAGAATACAAATATAAAGGAATTCAAAATATTTTCCCTTTCAGTATTGCACAAAAGCGAATTAAATCCTTATTTTCCGCACCTCTCCAAGTGACAGGTCGACAAACCTGTGTCAAATTTGCCGCAGTTACAGTGATGACATAATATGTGCACTCGATCAGCTCGCCTATATAGCGAGGACGATGAGCCGTGCTTAATAAACGCAAAGTCATTGTGAATATGTATACTCCACATACGATGATGTCATCGATAGCTAGTTTTTAGGTCGACAACTACAGATTTTCGAAGTTTTAGATTTCAAGTTTTCAGAGAGCTGTTGCTTGTCTGACAGGCAATAAAGTAGCATATAATTGTTATGATTGTAATTTATGGCTTGTAAGCTTTCCTTTGTATATATATATATAATTCATCTATTTCATTTTTCACTTCTGAGAGGGTCTATAACTTCAATACCTCACGATTCAGTGGAGCTAAGTCACAACAGAGTTTTTATTACAAACTTCATCATCATGTTGAATGGTGATGAATGAATCCGTTGTAATGGTTGATGATACTTGATGTTTATCTACATTTCTGATAGGATTTAATGGAAGAACTTACCATTGAGGTCTAGTAATGTAAGATGAGGTTTAGTATCCATACTCTCTGCTACTCTGACAGCTGCTTCTTTCTTGATCTCACCGAATGATAGATTTAACTCCTACAACATCGCACAAACAAAATGGTTAAGCATACCAATCATAAATAAATGTAGGGACACTGATTTTCCGTTTCAAAAAAAGGCCTTTTCCGTTTCAGAAAATCAGGAATTCCGTTTCAGATGGGCTGAAAAACGGAAATTCCGTTTTGCCATAGACTTTGTACACATGAAAAAGCTGAAATTCCGTTTACATAAGATTTGCATACAAACATGCTAGAGATCTAGACGAACATTTCAGTTTTGGTTGTCACGTCAGCGATCGATCGATTTTAGGCGCACATGCCAGCCCCTTTTTCGAACTGTACATCAGCGTGTGTACAATCTCGCCGCACCTACCGCTCGCTGCTGGCGTGTATGTGCCTAGTATTACGTCTACGTAATACTGGGCGCACGCCAGCCCCTTTACTAATATTGTGCTGAACTGTGCATGTGTACGGCAATCTCGCCTTACACTCGCGTCGCATGCACGCCTAGCTGGCATAATAGGATCGAGTTTTGTGTCAAACAAAATGGCAGCGCCCTGTCTCCAAAGAATCTGACGAATATCGCTAAATATTCGGAGTTATTAACCATGATATTAGGCCCGATATTTTTCACTGCATAACGAATGACGAATCACAAAAATAGTGTAAGTTTTACGATTTTCTCCTTGAAAAAAGGGTTTTCCGCGATTTTCCGTTCGGAATTGCATTTTCCGTTTCAAATGGTCATTTCCGTGAATTCCGTCCGTTTTCCGTGATCGCGGAAAATCAGTGTCCCTATAAATGTTGCAAATAAATTTAACAGATTTGAAAGAGTCTCATAAAGATAACATTTTATCAAATGTTATGCTGTGTTGATATTTGTAATGTGATTTTTAACTTCTTGCATTATCTTGCATCTTATATTGCTTGAATCAACTTAAATTTCAACTCTAATCTTAATTTGTGACACCAGTGTGTTCTCAAATACTGTCTACAATATAATGGCTTATGTTTGTGAATATGAAGGCAGATATACTCAGACCCTGCCTTATATAGAATACGATTGATCCAAACTGGATTGACAGAAGCTCATTGTAAGGAAAGGACCTGGTACCGATTTACCTTTAGACTAGGAACTCCTTCCCTCAGACTATCTGCAATGGCATCTGCTCCTTCTGACCTCACCAAACAGTCACCGAAGTTGATAACCTCTAACTTGTTTAGATTCTTGATAGCCTGAAAAATCATAGCAAACATTTTTCTAAAGATTCCAACAATTATGATACTCTATGATTTTTTTCTCAATAAAATAGTGGCCACACCTTCTCACTGTATGTCGGATACCTAGATTGGTAGAATGACAGGGATGCATGAAAAATAAGGCCCTAAATGCATACAGGCGTATACATTCTTTGAGGAAAAGCTTGATATTATATGTACCAGTATGTAATACTTAACACTATAGAACAGTATTTGAAGAAGAAAAATATAATTATGTATAACTACATTTTTCTCCATTTTGTTGTTGGTTCTATTTATACTCACCTTTGCCATTGGTATTGCTCCCCGAGCTGTGAATGTGTTGTCATTTAAGTTCAGGATCTGAATTAACAAATGAACAAAAAAGGAAATCAGAACAATTTGATATATTAGCACAAAACAAAATCCATTTGCAAAATCAATTTAAAGATCATTCCAACTTCCCAAGAAAGAAATTGTACTGCAGATATAAGCCATATTACGCTCTAAACAAGGGTGTCTGTGAATATTTACAGCCAATTTTACCAGCTAATTTGAAGAATATACGATATTATTTCACGGCTACTGTGTGTAGATAATATTCCTCCAGAGTATATTTGTACATGTTTAAAAAAACCTTGATGATCGTTTTTGTGTATCCAGCAAGGCACAAAAAATCAAATAATGTAAAATAATGTAGGGATTGACCTGTATCATGTTCATGTTGCAATCAGTAAAACAAACAACGTGTAATGTGTATCCAGCCATGCAGCTGGCTGGCTGATCAACGTATTATGTGCGTATCAGGACAATTACCCCCTGGACAATCACCCCAGAAAATTACCCCAGGAAAACTACCCCCAATAATCATAAGTTTGTTTTAATGGAAGCATAATTTTTTTCGGGGGGGTAATTTTCAGGGGTGGGGAGTAATTGTCCTAGGGGGTGATTTTCCGGGGGGTAATTGTCGTCGGGGGAGGTAATTGTCGTCGGGGGAGGTAGTTGTCCTCTGGCTGGCTGATCAAGAATCTTACCTTGAGATTATGACTGTGTTCTACTGCTTCAGCCAGTGCTGTTATACCTTCATGGTTGATTCCATTCTGTGGCATGGCAATCTCTTCTAATGTACCTATTATCTGTTCAAATGAAAACAAACGATGGAATCCTATATATGTAAATTCTTGATTATACACATGTTTAACGTATTATAACATTTCAGCTTCATCATACAACGATTAAAGGCCTGTTGATTTAAGAAACTAAATTGATCAAATAATTTTCATTTTTATAGATAAGACTTCAGAATTTAATTTAAAAGATTTGAGACAGAAGTACTATACTATACTGACTCCCCCCCCCCCAAACAAACAACAACAAAAAAGGGGGGGTTACTGCAGACCTGCAAGTGTGAGATCCCTCCAACTTTGAATTCCTATTTGAATATGTGGTAACTGAAAGTTCAACAGATGATAAACAATTGATAATGCTCCTAAAACTACATTATACCTCTAAAAGCCCTGGAGTGATATTCTGTTAGTATAAGTATGTTAATTATCATGACAAATCTAAATTAGGACAAGTCATTGGATAATTTCTGTACAAGCTGGCTGCGTGCGCAAACAGACATCTGCACGAGATAGATAGATGTCTATTCCATGCAATTTCAATTTGTTATGACAGTTAATTTCACTAACATAAAAGATAAGATAGTTTTCAGAATACAGTCCCTAAAATCTACTTATTGATGTTCCTTGGAATCTGATAATTAGAATGAATGCAATATGAGGATGTACTCACTTTGAATGCCTTAGCTAGTGCAGTGGCTCCAGGGTTTTCTAACCTATTCCTTCCAGCGATGAAGACCTTGAGAGCCAATGGCTTGCCTGCTTTAGAACTCTTCTCATGACACGTGATCAATGCTTCTGCCATTAGCTGAGGGAAACAAAAGGGCAAAACTAACAAATAGTCAAAAAAGGATTTATCTGCAGGAAACTGAATACACCATTGAACAAAATTATCTCAAATTAAACTTAAATTAAACTTAAATCAATGATAGACTTTACAGAGTCTATTTAGAGAATAAAGTAAAATGTATTTTTAAGACTCCAGGCAAAAACTCCTGACCAAGAAACAACAAATAAAAATTCTTTTTGTGCCAGTCTAAAAACAGAACGAGCAAGCAAAAAATGCAGAGTTTGATACCAATTTTGAAAGCAATTCAGGATTTGTGTAAAATTGTATACACACTCATGGTATAAGATTTCTAGAAAAGTTCAAAGCATAAGGGAAATGTATTAGGGGTGGCTGTGACATGGTTCGTACAGAGAAGTGATGGTTCTACTCATTACTGTAGGATGGGAATAAATACATTCCTACTTCCTAAATGGTGAAGATTATAGGTACATCCGAATAGGAAAATGTTTTTTACAAAACTCTTTCATTAACCCAACGACATATCTGCTTTCATGTATTATAAAAAACATCCCAATGTACATGAGAATAATTATCCGATTCTAGACTCTTAAAAAATAAAAAAAACTCACAGCATTTAATGACTAAACTCCTTTCAAGATTACTATGACCATGGCGAGAAAAAAACACAATTATGAAGACTGATTTGTTACCTTTCCACCTATTCCAAGACCATTGTTGTTAAACCTCATCTCTCTGAGGGTATAGCAGGATGAACTCTCTAATAACTCTCTGACCGCCTTCACTCCATCGGGACCAAACGCATTATCACTCAGGTCTATTTCTACCAGGTGAGCTCCAGCCGTCATGATACCAGCTCCAAGACTTATCTATACAAACAAGAAAACAACAGAATTTATTATGATACACTGTTATTCTAATAACTCTCTGACAGCCTTCACTCCATCCGGACCAAATGCATTATCACTATGATACCAGCTCCAAGACTTACCTATACAAACAAGAAAACAACAGAATTTATGGTGATTCACTGTTATTCTATTCTCTTAAAAATTACTTATTCCCGAGCTGTTGTGATACCCAATTATTTGACAGGTGTCTACATGTAGGTATCTTTTTCTTCTTAATTACATTCATGTACCGATCAATTTCAGCACACAGACACTGTGACTATATATTACTTACCAGTGCTGGAGGTATTTCAGATCGTAACCTTCCTGTAAACATGTCACTCCATCTTGCCCTCTGCATTATAGAAACAAAACAAAAGAATGTTACCATGATAGAAACAAGATTAAAGCAGTTCCCTAAAGTAAGAGTATGGTACTTTCAATTCAAATCATAATGGTTTACTTAACAAACAATGTAATAGAACAGAATTGCAAAGATGTTGAATATGAAATTAAGAAAATAAAAAGTGCAAAACATTATTTAGCAAGTGATAATACATTGTATGTAAATTACAATTAAATATACAACTCTTTGAATGAACCAAATAAAGAAGCTACACACATGCTTCATTCTTGAGAATCAAGATCAAGTAGGTTCATCAAGAATGAATTTAGATCTCGATATTAAATGACAATTCATTCTATATGTTGTTACCCTGTAGGTTAACCATGACAAACAGGTCTAAAAATTCACATTTTTTCTGGTTTAGATCATCAGTGGTGAAGCCAATATCTTTCTACTCACCTGAAATTCTGGTTTAGATTCAAGTGACTTGGCTAATGCCTGGGCTGCCTCAACGCCTATTGTATTGCCATTCAGCTTCAATGACTGCATTCCTTCACAAGCTTGTATTGCTGCAACAACCTCCCTTGCTGAGAAAAGAAGGAGAAAAAAGTTGACACTTCAGTTTTTGCAGTAACCTCATGGTAACCTCCAGACTAGACATTGCATCTCGACAGATTCCTATGACACAGTGTGTTACTGTGTTTATGATCTTGGAACTCAGTCAATATGAAACATGACTCAACCCCAAGCCAGATTAAAATAGGATAATAATAATAATATTCCGCTTTTATATAGCGCTTAATACATGTACGATGTCTCTAAGCACTTTACAGATATATACTATTACCCCGGTCATTGGATTCAAATGCTTGCCTGCACACACTGTGTGCACAATCTCCACTCCCTGGGGAGTATTCCATCCAGGCGTTACTTGACGCTCAAAACTGTTTGACCAACAATGATGGTCGCATCCTACTGGGTCCCCATTTAACACCTGGGTGGAGAGTAGCAAGTGCAGGTTAATATCTTGCCAAAGGATATTAGTGCCGTGTCGGGATTCGAACCCTCGACCTTCGCATAGATATCCAGTCAAGCTCCTTAAACCACTCGGCCACGACACTCCCTTACTACAAGTAGTTAGGATTATTGCTAGTTAGGTACCGGTAATTCAGCCTGTCTAATCACACACATCCATCTTAAAGGGATTGGGTAACTTTGTCTCAGATTCTGAAACAAAATCCTGGATGTAGCCCATGCTGCAATGATAATTATAAACCTTTAGGTCAGTCAGAAACCGTGCCTGCCCCCCCTCCCCCCACCAACATAATAATTATATAATATTGACTGGCCTTGAGGGGTATATAAGAAATATTGACCAAGCTAAGATCATATTGCCTCGAGTCGAAAGACGAGGGCAATATGGTCTTAGCGCTGTCAATATTTGTTATATCCCCGAAAGTAAAGCCAGTCAATATTTTTATTGTCATCCAAATCTGACATCTAGAGCAAATACAGAAATCCTCCATGACAATCTCATAGAACTGAACAAACTTTGTCAAACCAGCACTGTGCATCCAGTGCTTGACGAGACGATGCACTGCAATTAAACAGTGTGCCTTTGTTGTGATTATTACGTCACAATAGAGTGCGCGCCAAGTGCGCATGTTCTCGTACGCATAATAGATGCGCAATGAAAATGACAAAATACGGCGCGGTCAATATGAGACTTGATATTTTCACTCGTCTCTACACGCAAAGTCTATACGGGCAGGGAGACCAAGTAAAATACAAAGAATATACCCTTCCGTCCACCACTGCTAATGAAAACTAGGGCAATACGGTTTAGTAAATGACCAGCTCAGATACGAGTGATAATAATGAATAAGACCACTCTGTAATCAAGACTATTCCATTTTAGGTAATACATTTTCGATATACTTAAATTGGCAACTATTATCTTCTGTCTCAGATCCTCATATTACAGTAGATAACTTCAGGCACCATTGGCCTGCACATGTTAAGTACTGTGCAGCGGTTTGCCGGGAAACCTGTGAGAAAGTGTATACTAATGTCAACGTTTTTCCGGAAAATACTTTAAAACAAATTAGAAAATTGACACGAAACAGGTAAGAAACATAAGGACTTTGAAATTACGGCCATTATTTGAACAATTATGAAGTATTTACTTGAATTGGGGTATATTTAGTAGGGTATCTCCACGCCGGAGTTACGGGTCAAAGTATGGATATGATTCCGAATTAGCGCCTTTGTATTGTACTAATTTGTAGGCCTACGTAGATCTAGGCCGTATTGTAAGCGCCCTGTGCCGTGGCTGTG
Organism: Mesocentrotus franciscanus; assembly: GCA_037976565.1. Lineage (NCBI taxonomy): Eukaryota > Metazoa > Echinodermata > Echinoidea > Camarodonta > Strongylocentrotidae > Mesocentrotus > Mesocentrotus franciscanus. The sequence goes on from CP137673.1 coordinate 37,097,527, forward strand.
CTAAAAGTGCATGCTTGGTTCCTGCCAACGGAAGCTACTCTATCCACGAAGAAGAATTACACACAAAACTCGCGCATGCGCAATGCGCTCTTCTGTTCGCTCAAGCCCGACTAACGTCATTTTTCATTCATAAAAGTGCTAGTGTCACGATGCTCGTAGTTGATTGGGTGTTTACTCATTCATTTGCATATTTTCCCACAATGTTAAACCTATGAGTGCGATTATTTCTGCCTGCGACTTCTCGATTACGTTGATATCAAACTCGTTATATTTCCATCCCGACTTCGATTTTTGAACAATTTTTTTTGCCATCGGTGTCATCGATATTTCTAGGTACTTTCAGCAAAATCGTATGGTGGTTCTTTGTTTCGGTAAGTCATATTTTTTGATGATTTCGTTGGAAGTTTTTGTGAAGGATATGTATGTGTAGGTTGAAGTGTGTGTAAAGCTACGTGCAAATTGTATGTGAGCGACATGAGTGTGTAGAGAGCGACATCGTTGAAATATATACACTGAATGTGTCTTTGGTCGCCATTTTTTGCTTGGTGTTCGAGTTTAGTGCATAACGCGTGATCCAGCTGACTGCCAAAATCTTCCGAACAGCCCCGCTCCAGCTCCCGCAACACGGCCGCTACACAACAGGCTGCTCGCCTGTCGAGTGTAGTGCACCAGGTACAATACACCACGCTCAGTGTAGCGAATCGCCCATGCCTCGCAGCTAGCAGACAAGCGAGGGTCGCGCGATCAGCCAATCAGCGGCGCGTATTTCCGTTCACTGAGTTGGATAGGGATTCTTCTTCGTGCTATCGCCACTCCAGCAAAGCATAGAGTCAATAATGCATATGGACCTTTAGCGCTGTACCATGTGCAAGTAATAGGCAGCAATTTCACACGTGAATAGTCAATACACTTATAACACACAAATGCACACAATCATGCCGATAAAACTGTAAGCAAGTTTGACAGTGGACTCACAATTTTAATTTTTAAATTATTCTTTCTAACATCAGTGGGTTGAAAAAAATTGTATTTTAGTTTTTTACTGCTATTTAGGTGTCATCAATTAATTGTCACAGACACTAGGGTACAGGGTCTAACTCTAGTAATCTAACTCTAAGACTAAGTCTAGACTAGTAGTAGTAAAGTCTAAACTAAAGTAGACTACCGATTTTGAGTGAAATCAGTTTTTGTTGAGATCAATAAAACAGGTTTTAATACACAGCCAGGATGCAGCTATGTGTGGCTATCGCTAGGCCCAGGCATAAACATACTATATAGTCTACTCTAGTCTAGAATCGTATTGCAACAGCAGCCATCATCATCATATCAATTCAATTGCGATCATATCATGGCCATCAGCATGATCACATCACACAAATGTAAACGAATGGGACTTGAATTTCAAAACCTTCCTTCACGTAGAACTAGAAGTAGAAAGATAAATGCTTACCATCTTCTGCAGAATTCAGTTTCAGTCCTTTTCAGAGAATGACACTTCTATGAGTTGATCCACTGATGTTTTAGCTAACAACTCTGTTACACCAGATACATCAGCCATGTTGAATAATAACAGTAAATCACTCGCCAAAAATGAATGAAACGGTCGACAAAACAAGTTCTCAGCCTCAGCTTTACCTTTTACGATCCGACTGCGCGCGCGGAATTTGTCTTTTTTGCCTTATTTTTCACGTAGTTGTCATATCAGACTCGCACATACGAACTTTAATTTGCAACCTCGTGACGTCATGGTCGGATACAAATTAAGTTTCTGATTTAATTAATGTACTTAAAAAATGAAAAAAGGAGTGATACTTTGCTTTTAGTGTATTATCTGACAATTCTTTCAGTTTTTCATATGCTATTAACTTCATAGTTATTCATTTGCCGTGGTGATTAAAGTCATTTAGAGTTGACGTATTATATAGGCCTAGGAAATTATTCATCACTAAATTCGTGTTTTAATTATTACCTAAAATGTATATTGCACGCTCTTATGAGCAGGCTTACCGGAAGCAGTTTGGGATGGGGGGGGGGCAAAATTTGCAGGGGGGCTCACCTTCCAAAGGCAGTGGCGTAATGAGCAAAACAGTTTGTTTTGGGGGGGGGGAGAAGAATCTGCATCACCACCACTCTTACATGTTACACGCAGGCCCCGCGGGACGTTTTTCAAAGTGGAGTATTACTATTAACGATCAGGTAGAGCGTAGCGAGCGTAAATTGGCGTGGGGTCCAGGGCCTGAGCCCCGGCAGGGGGTCAAGGGGCTAAGCCCCCGGAAGCTCAGGGTTTTTAGGCATTAAATTATGATCAGATAAGCATAATTTAGATACCTTTATTGTGACACCGGCAGGTCACTAATTGGCGGAGGGTCCAGGGGCAATTTAAGCCCCCGGAACCTCTGGGGTTTCAGGTATTTAATTATGGTCAGATGAGCATCCAGGGGACCTCTTTATAGGGCCCTTGATGGGGTCCAGGGGGCAGAGCCCCCGGAAGCTCATAGGTTTTAGGTATTTAATTACTGTCAGATGAGCATCCAACGGGCCCGCGTCTTAGGGCTCTTACTGGGGTCTCGGGGGAGAGCCCCAGCTCATAGGTTTTAGGTATTTAATTACTGTCAGATGAGCATCCAGGGGCCCGCCTTATAGGGCCCTTAGTGGGGTCGAGGGGGCAGAGCCCCCGGAAGCTCATAGGTTTTAGGCATTTAATTACGGTTAGATGAGCATATTTTGATAGTACCATTTTTGACATTGGCAGGTCACTTATTTTTTTTCTCTCTCTTTCTTTCTTTCTTTTTCTCTTTAATTTAACATACTTTTCAAAAAAATTAGGGCGGCTCGAGCCCCCGAGCCCCACCGTTCTGCAGGCCCTGACATGACGGCTTCTAAATAAGCATATTTTTCGCCCGACTGTAAATTTTGGAATTTTTAATTTTCCACCAAACGCATAAAAATGTATGACTTACAAAAAAATTGAGAAAAAATACCGGAAAATCATGTAATTTCTGTCATTATTTGTAAATCACTGATATCGAATTAGAAATACCCCCCATCAGTACGCCAGCGTTCAGGGGCTCATGTCTTCTCACCCCTATAATTAAAAAAAAAAACACACGCTTTCCCATCCTCTCACAATATTTCCACGATATGCGCGTATCGCTATAATTATTTAAAAAACCTCCATTGATAAATATAGGTGGCATGCGGAATGTTTAGGAAATTTAATTCCTTTTAACTTTCCTTTTCTTTGAATGGAATATAATTCATATGTGATTCAATTCAGGTTTTATTATTTTACATTCTTTTTGGTTAAAAAATACCAACCATCTTTACTCCTTTACTGTTTTTCTTCTTTTTTTTTTTTAGAGGGGGCGTTTTTTTTGGCGGGGGAAACCCCCCCACTTTTTGGTTGGGGGCGAGCGCCCCTGCCCCCCCCCCACTTCCGGGGCCTATGCTTATGAGCTTGACAAAATAAAAGATGTGTTATAAATTGTAGGAAAGGATGGAGTGTCTGCTAAAGACTGAAGAAGTCTTTGTACCAGAGAAGTGAAAATAATGTGGAGGTGAAATATATGAAGGGGTATATGTAATGTAATAAAAATTTAAAAAAACTTAATTTTAAATCCTTCATTTCGCGATGTAAGTATAGGGTAAATATAATAGTTTGAGAGTATTCACGTCGAAGCGCCTTCATTTCACCTCCTCGCTTCCTTTTTAGTTTGTGTCAATCTTTTTTGTTTGTTTGTTTTTACTTTACTTTGATAATAAAAGTGAATTATTGTCACTGTGTATAGCTAATTGAGGCTTTGTCTTTAGTTGTTAAATAAAGCCTTACAAAATGAACGAGAGAAAACGATAGGAAAATGGTATGGACTATCATTTTGTTATACGGTTAAAAAAAAAACTACATGTAGGCCTACCTAAATTTGGACGCAGTAATTTTGTTCATTTGGCAGGGGAACTTAAGTCCACCCTGATATTGAGTTGGTTTTAAATAGAAGCAGAAAATAAATGAAGCAGTTCAGTCTAATTTTGAGCAAATACTGATTAAATATAAGAAAGTTATGAATTTTTGAAGTTGCGATCAATCAAACACATAATATTTGCAACTCTGTACTAAAAAACTGCAAACGTTTATTTTTCCCTTAAGAAAATGTTCAATCATACATTCGCCATGAATAAAATTATTGCAAATATGTTTTTTGATACAAGTCCCGTAAGACACTAATCTATTCCGTCGTAAATAACTAATAAAATGAAACTTTATGACATTTTCTGTACAGAGCAAATTTTAGAGGTGCTCGCAAGATACGTCACAGTGTGGCCAGAGTGTGTGTTCCACTGATGACAACTTCAACAATTCATAACTTTCCGATTTTTAATCGGATTTTGGTGTTAATTTATTTCTCTCATTTTTCTGCTGATATCAAAACCAACTTAATAGTACCAGGATGAACTTAAAACTACTTCTCCCATTTTATCCCGCTGTATATCGCATTGATAAATTGGAGTTATTACGATTTCAGTCAGAAATTACTGCTTTTGACGATGAAAAAAAATTATAGTAGGCCTATACTGTATAATTATGTGCCAATTATTAAGGTAGACATCTATCATCTATTATTTACCATCTATCAAATCTATTAAGGTAGCATCTATCAGCTTGAATTTTCTCTTTCATCAATATAGCCTATAATATAGACATAAAATCCAAAGTGAACCAAAATCCTTATTCACTGTAGATTTGTACGTTATTCATTTTCGTTTTACCATGTATCATCATCTTCCTTCAGCCATGTTAATAGTAAATACGATTTTAATGTATAGACGCTCATAATAAAGGAAACGATATTCCCGCTTAGGTCTACATGTATATTGGTTGTTCTTTGCAAGCTACTTTTAATGGTTTATTTCCGCTACAGTTTCTGAAACCTGATTAATTAGTAATCTGCTGAGACTCAAAATGCGTTATATATCTTTATGTAAAATATATGAGTTTAAAGAAAAATGAATCCCAACAAACAGCTGATATTCAAAATTGTCAGCCAGTTCAAAACGAAATCACTTGCAAGTACTCCTAACATTTTGATAACTCAGCAAGGAAAACAATCTCTCCAAAGTTGGCAGTTTTCTTTATAGCCATTTTCCCATGGGAGTCGCCATCTTGATGAAAATAGTAATATCTGAGTAATGCATTCCCGAAACGATAGCCATCTTATCACCCCTGCATGTTTAACGGATGATTTCTTTGAGCAGTTCTATTGACGTCTTTGTCACTCTTTTGAATAATTGGCGGAGTTTTGTCTGACCAAGCAGCAACTTATGCATCTCAAATCTTGCTTAAAGATACTATGTCCCTTTTGCAGCCAACATCAAATTCTGTAAAACTTTGCAGGAATTATGAATATGTCATGTATGCTATGTCCTATCTGTGAAATTTAAACGTTAGCAGTGTCCTAATATTCAAATTATGCAAGGAAACCCTTTATCTTTATTATCTTTCAAATGCCGTTGGAATTTAGGCTAACCTTTTCATTTGTTTGGCCTGCAAATTGGACATGGTACCTTTAACAAAAGAGACTGCACACCAGTGTTCCAAACAGCTCCAAAATAATGTCTTGTCACAATATGATAAAATATATCTTCATCTGATGATCTGAATGCATTACAAAAATGGTCTATAGGAAACCATTGTTATATGGCTGCATTTCACCATGATGGGTGTCGTACAATGTAGCTAAAATGCAGGTCAGTGGGTATCTCAAGAGTTGTACTACTCTGACATCACTTTTTTAATCAAAATGGCGACTCTCATGGGATAACATCTAGCAATATTATTAAAATGCGAACTCTGGAGATAATATTGTTTCCTATCCTAAATTATAAAATTTAAGTAATTTCAAGATCTTTTAACTGGCTGACAATTTTGAATACGATTATCAATCAGCGAATGTTTGTTGGGTTTCATTATTATTTAATAAGATTATAAGACCCGTCGGGCTGCCACCAAATTTGGGCAGGGTCGTAAAGCCACTCGACGAAAGTAAAAGAATATATAATTGATTCCTGAAGTTTTCGTCTTTTATCTCCTCCTTTCCACTGTCTAGTACAAAGGGGAATCTTATTTTACCGTTCTCGGGAATCGATGCACGCCGAAGTTTCTTCGAATGTTCCCTACTGATCCACGATCGACACCCGACGAGCCCCAAACCATAATCGTCGGAGTAGGAGCTTTCAAGAATATTCAAAACTTCAGACAGAGCCAGATTTGGAGACCAACTTGAAACCGTTAATATCCCAATATCGACGAGACTGACACAAAACCGACAAAGACAAAACAGAAATTACCATACCGCGGATGGTGAATAATTTTGGTGGGTGTATCAGTGGTAGATTCAGGTGGGGGCCGAATATGTTTTCCTCTGGAGAAATTTTCCTTCATCGTCACCTTGTCATCTTCTCCAATATAAATAGAGTTATGACAGGTGTTAAATACGACCCAGTGCAATATGTTTATCCCTTTTTATTAAAGGATCGGTCTTATGCCATGTATGAATAATTGACTGATTAAAAAATGTATAAATCATTGGAGTGAAGGGTAGGCATTGGAAAATTTCGATACTTGAGAAATGAGAGTAATTATACAATTAAGAACCTATTAGGAGCTGTCGAAACATTTTCATACGTAGAAATATGCAATAGTAAATGAAAGATTGAACACGGCGGTACAAAGGTTAGGCGTTAAGAATCATGATTTGACGTCTTCAATTCTCTCTCCTCCTCTCTCCCTCTCTTCTTCTCTCTTCTAAATCAATACTTCCATTTCCTTTCTTTCTTTTCATTTCATGAATATTTCAGCACTTCTGTTCACTGTTGCTTCCATAGACCAATTTTTCATGTCAATTATGGTCCATACACTTTTCATCATTTCAAAGTATTTCTTTTTCTCCGATATTGCATCAAAATTGTTTGATCAAAATTTTGTTATCATGGCATTTATGTTATCTTTACAGATCTATAAAAAAGAGCAAAATATGTATTTATGTGGGTAAACACCTCTGATGGATATTTCCCTTCTTTAAGAAGTGTCGTAGTCAATTCAAAGGTCGTGGTTCGATCCCCGACACGGCACTAATGTCCTTTGGCAATGCATTAATCTACATTTGCCACTCAATACCCAAGAAAAAATGGGGACCCGGTATAGGATGACGAAAGCATTTGTGTTAGTAATTGTCTATGCCCTCACGGTGACCATCAGTGGCGGATCCAGGGGGGCCGGGCCCCCCTAGAAAAAAACAGGTAAAAACACCCTTTTTTGAAAAAAAGAAGTTGGGCCCCCTCCCCTGGCGCCCAAGGGGGTGGGGGTGGCGGTGAAAAAAATAACCCTTCCCGTAGGGAATTTTTGTTCGGGTGCCAAAAAAAAATTGTGCTCACTACCCCTGGCGCCCAAGGGGTGGCGGTGGAATAAAAATACCCTTCCCGGAGGAAAAATTTTCGGGTGCCAAATTTTTATTTTTTGCTCACTACCCCACTGAGCGAAACATCGACCGGCACGATTTTCAAATTTTCGCACGAAGTGGGCCCCTTTTTAGGCCCCCTCCCATGCCGCCGGCTGGATCCGCCCCTGGTGACCATTATGGTAGGAATACTCCCCAGGGAGTGGAGATGGTGCACAATGTGCGTGAATGAATCCGATGACCGGGGTAATAATATCTGTAAAGAGCTTAGAGACGGTATTCCGTAATAAGCGCCATATAAATCCAGATTATTATTATCATTATTGTTATTATGTCATGGTAAATTTTGCCAAAGAACTTGATCCGCCCCTCATGCATGCGATGGGGAACTTTGATAGAGCCTCGCACCATTATCCTCTCAGTTATATTTCTCACAAATTATTGCTACATTTTCTTTTGTTAGTAGAGCCATTTATTGCCAACTATGTCAACTTAACATTGTACTACTCGCTTTCTAGTCATTTTCCTCAAAGTATTTTGGACCGGAAAATTTCTCGCAAAAGGCATCAACTGAATTGGCCTCAATCTATATTATACTTTTTGAAAGCGATTAGAAACTTTGTATTACATTGTGATATTCGCTATACAAGAACTGCATATCATAATACTAAGTTATTTGTCAGTCTACAAACATGGGTATACATGCTCCAAGTATACCATTGACTAGCCCCGATGCACGATTTCGTGGAGATAAATTACTTGTTCACAGTGTGAATTACACTTTATCTCAAATTTCCTTCGTTTCTCGCTTCGAGGTTTATTACATTTGGTTGTATATGAAATGAAACGTATTTTGCCCCCGGAACGAATCATCATGTGTTTATAACTTTATATCATATTTTATATCATATTCTCGCGACCTACAACTACTACTTTGGGAATGTAAATCAAACAGACAAGAATAAATTGAACAGTACTAGGAGAGCAGCACAACGTATAATTGGCAGTAGTCTACATACCAGAGGCAGCGCTCTGGGGGCAGAATCCCCCACTTTTTCAAGTACCCCAAAAGTGCCCCTTTTTACATAGGAAAAGTGCCCCTTTAATTTTGTATGAAGTGCCCCTTTTTACATAGGAAAAGTGCCTCTTTTACTTTGACAAGTGCCCCTATTAATTTGTAAAAGTGCCCCTTCATCTATCCACCTCTGATAAGTGCCGCTTTTTATTTTGACATGTACCCCTTTTCCTTCGACAAGTTCCCATTTTTCTTTGCAATAAATGTCCATTTTCCATTCTCATAAGTGCCCTTTTTAATCTCTAGTAAGTGCCCCTTTCAGGTACGAGAGGCGCCCCTTTTCACTTTTGATAAGCGCCCCCTTCACCTATAATAATTGCCCTAATCAAATCTGCCCATTTTGCTTTGACAAGTGCCCCTTTTCCTTTGTAAGAAGTGCCCCTTCCCCTTTTAATAACTACCCCTTTTTAACTCGGATAAGCGCACCTTATATTTTCACATATGCCCCTTTTCCTTTCTAATAAGTGCCCCTTTTCCTTTGTAAGAAGTGCCCCTTCCCCTTTTAATAACTACCCCTTTTTAACTCGGATAAGCGCACCTTATATTTTCACATATGCCCCTTTTCCTTTCTAATAAAGGCCCCTTTTCACCTATATGAAAATAGTTCCTTTTCATTGTCATGTGCCCCTATTCATCTCTTGTAAATGACCCTATTCAATTCTGAGAGATACTCGTTTTACATTGACAAGTGCCCCTTCCCCTCCTGATAAGTGCTCTTTTTATCTCTAATGAAGGCCCCCTTTATTTTGACACGTCCCCCTTTTCCTTCCGAATAAATTCCTAAACCAAGCATAGGAGGAGAAAAGTGGCCATATATGCATATCTAGATATATATATATATATATATATATATATATAAACATGTTTAAACACATGGTAGGATTCGGGGTGTGCTCGTTCGTCTGACTGAGGTATAACATGCTGACAATATCATTAACAGACCCTTATAAAACTGAAATTAAACCGATATCAACACGTATGGACCAGAATTTGTGTATTATCGGTCGATCGGTATGACCGATTTCTTACCCGAGCATGCCTGAAATGCAGAGGATACTACCCAACACAGCCTTTGCTTTATACAGACAGAGACGAAAACTCTTGAAGCGGTGCTGCAATCTGCGACTTTTCAGTTCATCGTTTGAATAAAACATGAAAGGAAAGAGCATTGCGTTATGATATTTTCTTAGCTCTTCAAAAATGGCATATTATCCCCGAAATTGTATTTTGCAGGGCGCCATCTTCAACTCCAAGCTCATCATGTCATCATGCAAGCACTAGTATTTACCCTGGTCCCTTTATTTCTAGTTGTAAAATAATTTAAGTAGAAGTTTGTAACCCTATTCGTACACAGATAGTTGATAAAGTAATACTATTATGTTGAAATTATTGATTGACTTGATACTGACTGGCTTTGTTGGTAAATATTTGAAAGTAATTACGGATCATCGTTAAATAGTCCATGACAGCAACAAAAATAAAAAGATTTTACAACGCACGGTCCAGTTCTCCCGTTGTATATAGTAATCCATTATTGTCCGCCCTCCATATTTCTAATCATCTAAATTGTGTCTATTCTTTTGTATTTTCTCTCTATATTTCAAGCGATGTCAATAATGGTACTAATGATATGGAAACCATTTTTATATCTGGAGTAATTATCTTTAATTTAATTTCGGTATTGCTTTTATAATGATTGTCCCTGTATTGAACACGATAACCTGGGATGGATAAGCAGAATGTTCAACCGGTTAGGGCCTCGTCTTATAAAGAGTTGCGATTGATCCGAATCAATCGTAAGTCCTCCAATCAATCGCAAGTTTGCAGTCTCCTATCTCTTATTACATGGTTGCGATCTATATCAATCGCAAATACGTTGCGAAGACCGGGCCCAGGTATAACTCAGTCCGTTATGGAGCGCGGAGTGGAAACCTACTTATGAAAATAAAAATATGATGAAAAAGGGGGAAATAGGGGGGGGGGTGGATGAGTCGACCAGAGACTCCAACTCTCCCTCTTTGATGCAATTTCCCCCAAATATTCCGCTTAAAATTTGGTTTTCTATAACTATTTAAAAAATATGAAAGTAGAAATTCTGAACTAGAACAGTACGTACAATGTAGGTACGGTAAGCAAAGAATAAGAAGAAAAAAAAAAGTTGATGTAATTTCAAATCTTTATTATGTTCATCATATTTTGTTTAATTACTTTTTTGGGGAGATATCTCGACAAACTCATTTATTTTGGTTTTTATAACTTCCCTTTTTCCATTATTGTTTTAATATTTTAATGTACTTATGTATATTCTAGTAAAATATTTTGCATGTTTACAGTACTATTTGCAAATGTAAATGTTCTTGTAATGTGATTTTTATGGAAATTAATAAACTGAATTGAAGAAGCTCCAAGTAAAAAGAAAATATTTATGAAAAAACACACACACACACACACACACACACAATCACACACACCCACATACACACACACACACACACGCACACACACACACACACACACAAGCGCTTAGACCGTGTAGTATACCGTCCATGGCCACATGACATACAATTAGAGCACGTCGCAAGTCGCATTGGTGGGGGGCTGCTGCCCCAGATATCCCCCTCCCCCAAAAAATGAAGTAAAAAGGAAATAACAATAGAAACAAGAAGGGAGACAACAGAAAGAAAGAAAGAAAAACGAAAGAAAAAGTGGAAAGTAAAGACAAGGCTTCATTTATGTTTACCACTGCCAATTTCTTTTGTTGGCCTAATAGTTCCATGGTTATAATGAGGTTTATATACCGTCAAACCATTGAGGAACGTTTTGTAGGGCGCATCATATTTGGGAGGTCTGTCTCCTTACCAAATATAACGATTGTATAAAGTATATATGAGGTACCCTAGACAAAAATACGTTTTCATAATTAAAGGAGGCCATCTTATCTAAATAGCTAAATTTCTTAATTAAACTCCACTCATGTATACATTATATACATCTTTCTAGTGCAATAACTATTTGTTCAATCACGATTTTCCTGTAACAGAGGACGGGAAATCTTTTCATAACCCCTGCCAGCACCAATCCAGCCCCCTTTAGGCTTATACAATGACATTTCTTTCAAAAGCGAGGAAAGACATGGAACTTTGTGACTTGTAAGGATGAAAAGTTGACACTTGGCCTTCCATAAACTTTACCCATTTAATCAGATTTGCCTTGCATTAGAGTAATTATTATGTTTTTAATTATTGAACATTGGTTGAATAGTTTCATCCATCCTCGATTTATAATCAATGAGAGAGTATATTGAGTTGATTTGAATTGAAATTCACATTCATTAAAATAAGGTAAACTTAAAACTCATTACTGTAATTGAAATTGTATGCCTATATGGCGGCTATGTAAGCCTCCGACATTTAACAGTGGGGATTGATTTATGACGAATGGGATAACTTTTTAAAAGGGGGACAAAGAAATTGAATCTTATTTAGTGGGGTGATTTTCATTAGATGGAAATAGTGACCTCAATATCGGCCTAATTGAACCAAAATATTGTGTCATTTCGTTAGGTCCCTTAAATTTAGGAGCACGTGCAATTATAGTCTGACTATACATCTTAGAATTCAAAAATTTCTTTTAAAATTTGATGCTGGAAATTCCCTCTTTCACTCCAATTGAATTGGACATTGGCTATTACGTTATATTCTTATTCAAAACGGAACAATATGGCACACTAGTATAATATGTCATCTATAATATCAAATTACATAAATAGGAAATTGGAATGCATGCATTCGTACATCTGTGATACGTATGGGGTGTATGAGAGAGAAATGGAGGATGGGAGGTATAGGGGGGGAGAGAAGAGAGAGAGAGAGAGAGAGAGAGAGAGAGAGAGAGAGAGAGAGAGAGAGAGAGAGACGGGAGGGGGAGTGACGCCCATCAGTTAGAAATCCTTTCAAATTACGATATCTCTTAGTGTCCAAGATGTAAAAATTGAAGCTAATTAATAACGTGCGCATCGAATGAATACTGCAGCGAACCAGGGAGGTGGGAGTTTTATGCTGTTGTAGGCGATGCGTGGGTTTTGTGTACAACTAGGAAGCCCCCTCCCCATGTTGTAATGGCGGACAGATATACGCTGGAGAGGGAGCTTGGGGCCATATCGGATTCGTGTATAAACCATATAGACAAGACTTTTTCATTCATTCTTGATCAGAGCATTGCGAGAGAAGCCTAATAAGCTTTACTCACATGATCTGCAACTGACTTCGCTACTACTTGGGCGAATTTTGAGGACAATTAAGACAGGAAGTTTTGGAAATGGCATTCTCTTGGGTAAGGATTGTTTTTAATAATGGCGTAGGCCCTATATCCTGACATTGATAGGCATGGGGCAAAATCAGCAACAGGCAGGGGCGTCTGTTGGCAGCATCTTGTGCCGTAGACCATTGCAAGGTTTACATACTTTAAACCAGTGGGGTGTATGCCAGCTCCACCATGTGCTGGATACACCGCTGTTCAATTTTACCATGTACTCGGTTCGAACTATCTTAATAGATGCTCTTAAAGTAGCGTTAAAAAATTATCAAAGTTTCAATCTTCGAATATCCTCGACTGATCCACGGTCGACATCCGACGAGCCCCAAGAATAAGCACATGCTTTTTGTAGTATCTTGTTTGTGCTTGCCATTGATGTGATTGTGAGGTCTGCAGAGATAGTAGGGTCTGGCGTCAGTGGCGGATCTAGGGGAGGGGGCCCGGGCAAAAAAAAAAAAAAAAGGGGTGGATGTTGAGTAAAAAAAAAGGTGGTCACTCTCCCCCTCGTTTAGCCAAACTAAATCGAATTAGTGCTCCTTATCCCCCCTCCTGGCTGAGTCGCCGCTAAATATTTTCTCACGAATTGGGCAAAAATTATAAAAGTGCTCACTACCCTACCCCCTTCCCCGCTTATTCACCGGCTGGCTGAGTCGCCGCTAAATATTTTTTTCAGGATATGGGCCCCCTCCCTTGCCGCCGGCTGGATCCGCCCCTGCCTTGTGTTAATCTTCCCAATGCTGAGGATTTGCCACAAAGATGGGGTATATTGTTCATAACGGGCCCAAATTCGATCCTGGGGAGTGATGGAACAACAACATACTGATGATCCCCGGCCTGATATGGTGCGCCACGGACATTGTAGTCTCTTGTTTTCTTTAACATGATAATATGCATAAGTGAATTAAATTTCAACGTTGTTTTAACACGAATGGGTAGATGTACAAACATAGGGCACATTTGCAAAGCCAATGTTTGTTTATTGATATTGTTGTTCTTGTTCTTGTTGTAATTAAAGAATTACTGTTTTCTTCTGATAAACTTATCTTGCAGATTATTTTCGTCCTTGTCTGTTCAAGCATCCAATGTTCAGGTAATCAAGATAGACATAATTATGAATGAAATATTAAAGAAATTAAGTAAACAAGATATGTTTCTCTTTTGAAAAATATGCATCTTATTTTTTTCTTCTCACATATATTAGCATTTCGGTAACGCACTCGGAAAACAATTAAATATGAAATAGTTGCAGTAAACGATGAAAATAAAATAAAATCGAAAGCTCAAAATTGTTGTAAATTTTATTTCCATTTTAATTTTCCAGGGGGGTGTAATAATAATAGTCCAGGCTAGTAAATAATTGCCCGGGGGATTGTCCAGGTTTTTTTATTTTCATATGTTTGCCATTCGGAAGGATGTTTACATGACTAATATATATATATATATCCTCGATGGATTTTGAAGATATTGAACAAAAGCATTGTTTTTACAACAAAAATCTATATCGACACTGAGTTGAATTCGAAAGATTTCCCCCTTGCCTTTTGTCCACACTCACTTCGTTTAGGGCGCCATTATTCGCTGTTTTCCAAGTTTTGCGTTAACTCGGTTTTCCGAAGTTGTGTCTGACTGATATAATGCGGGTTCTATCTAAATTTAAGAGGTATCATAATTGCATGTTATAACACGTAATGTATAGATAACTCCTGTCGGCTGTGTTTGGAAGAGATAACAACAAGAAAAGAGAACTTTTAGTCAATATATCCTAACCGATTCATGTCTGTATTCTACTCTAATTGCATTATGCCAATATAAAGCCGGAAGGCTTGTCACGAGGTCGATCGACAACCTACCCTGTAGTTACATCACAGGCCCTATGAAGGAGGTCATCAACCTTCAACCAAAAACCTTTGACCTTCGACCTTTAGGGTTGGCGAGGGCATCATACGTTTGTACGCTACCAGGTAGGTCTATGCAAAGTCTCGCACAGAAATCATTTCAAGAAGTAATGAGAAAATCTCTTGAAAGTGCACAAATATAACAAATAAAATATGAAGCGCCGAATATAATTATACATGTATTTTGACTTTTGTTTAGAATAAATATGCACCTAGTCTGTATATTAGTTGTTTTTTTTTATTATGTTCGAAAAGTCATAAATAATATCAAACAAACAAACAAACTCAGCAACTCTAAATTAAATCCAAGGTGAATGTCGATGTACCGTCTATAAAAGCCCCTCTAAAATGTTGGCTGTTGGGAGCCCCAAAAATTTGATGGCAAAATTTCAAAATTAAATTGTATCATAATGTGAAACAGGATGTCATTTAAGACACATTCCTGCAAGGATTTTCAAAACAAATGTGTTTGAAGACAAATATTGATAAAAGAAGACGTAATTGGGTTTTCTGTTATACGCAGAAAACCTAAATGTTGTATAGGCGAATTTGTCATACTAGGTTCGGATAAAAAATAACTCTTCCAATACCAGGTAATATAATTTTTGGCGAATTTGGGGCTCCCCGTATCATTTTAGAGAGGCTTTAAAGCGCGAGGTTTTAACCTTTGAATGACTAATAATTTTCGGCATGCCATTGATTAAATCCACAGCGCCGACGGACAAAAAGAGTTGTGAAGATTACAATGGGACAAACCACGTGAGCCCTATTAACCCTGGAGTGGGAGGCAAACCATTCTACGTCTACTGCCAAAAAGATGCTTATGTCGTTATTCAGGTATAATATCCGAATACTCTTTTATCCGTTTACATTAAAACAAGGTAGGCCTATCAAATAGACACTTATTTGACCATCTGGTAAGATGCCGATTCGTCTAGTATATACCAAGCTCGCCTATATAGAGTACTCAAGTGTGACGACATACTGGCCAAGTTGGTTCCAAACAATTTTTTGTTAAACAATGGTGTGGTGATCATTACCACACATAATCACCGGCCAGTTGCTTGAATGATTTCGCGGTGAACCTCAGGCTCTGTCGTGTATATATAGTACGGGAGCCAGGGGGGGTCAACCTAGCTGGAAGGGAAACCAATTTTCATATGCACAGATGTAAAGATCGCATAGCTCCATATAACAAATCGACCGTCTGGCATGTTCTAAGTGGTGGGTGTGGCCAGGGAGCCCCTCCCCAAAAAGCGGCCCTTTGACGACAAATTAGTATTTTGTAAATAATATTGTAAGGAAACATCGAACCACCATGAGTTTGGTGTCATATGAAAGAAAATTAAATTATCTACATTTTGATACCTATTTCAACGAAATTAAGATTAATTTACATAGCAAATTTAAGTTAAAAACATGATTTTTGGTTATTTTTTCGAAATATTGAATTTTATCAAAAAGATTATTTTCCATATATCAAAATTGAGAGGTGCATTTTTTCATAACTTTCCAGGAATTTGCTTATGTACAATGACAATATCCTGTGCGAGGGAGAGGCTTATATATCTTTTCAATAAAAAGTTATAGCAATCCAAAGTCATTGATTTGATTTCCACAAAAACAACATTTTTGCCCACATGTGTATTAACTGTATGCATATACGTGCATTAGTGTATTAAGGACCCATTTGGTGTGTTTACATCGAGTTTTAAAGATAACTTTTAACTAAAACCTCTTATCACAATGTATTTGGTGTCAAAAGATGGATAATTAAAATACCTTCATCCTGATATCAATTTCAATGAGTGATGTAGTGTGTGAAATATAAATTTTGAGCCAAAAGGTGCTTTATTGTAGATATTCCTCTGATTTTGGCCAGTATCTCGGTATATTAACTGGACAAAAGTGATTAGACATTTAGTAGTGCAGAAAATTCAAAGGATTTGGAGCGCTGAGTGCAATTGATAAGTTCTTCTGTACTCTGGGCTGTTTCAGGAAATGTGGACATTGGCAGTTGCCTCCCCAGGCGCGGATCCAGGGGCCAGGGGCCTTGCCCCCTCCCCGCCAAGAGAGAGAGAGAGAGAGAGAAGGAAAGAAGGAAATGAAAAGAAGAGAGAAAGGAAAGAAAGAAGAGGAAGTGGGAAAGAAAAGGGGAAATAGGAGATCGGGGAGGGAGGAATGGCCTTGCCTCCCATTTTTGCCTCCCCCAGCAACAACAAAAAGAGAGAAGGAAGGAAAGGGAAAGAAAAAAGAAAAAGGAGATAAAGGGAATGAAATAAAGAGGACGAAGAAAAGAAGGGGGTATAAGTTGCGATTCTCCCGCCAACAAGTTGTGGATCGGGGATGGGAACCTAAAGGCCCTTGCCTTTCCCTCCCCCCCCCCTGCCAAAAAGAAGGGGTGAAGGAAAGGCAAAGAGGAGAGCTAAAAGGGAACAAAAACGAGGAAGAAGAAAAGAAAAGGATGAAAACAATTTTAATACCTACCCTGAGCTTACGGGGCTCTGCCCTGGAATCCACCTAGGGCCCTAAGGCAGGCCCTTGGATGCTAATCTGATCGTAATCAAATGCCTAAAACCCCTGAGCTTCCGGGGGCTCTGCACCCTGGACCCCACCTAGGGCCCTAAGGCGGGTCTCTGGATGCTATATCTGATCGTAATCAAATGCCTAAAACCACTGAGCTTCCGGGGGCTCTGCACCCTGGACCCCACCTAGGGCCCTAAGGCGGGTCTCTGAATGCTCATCTGACCGCAATTTAATGCTTAAATCCCTGAGCTTCCGGGGCTCCGCCCTGGACCCCACGCCTATTAGTGACCTGCTAGAGTAAAAATAATAATACGCTTAATACGCTTGAAATGATCAGTTGTAGCACATTTACTAGCTTGAAATTGCAAAGTATTACATGCAGATTTCCATTTCTTCTTTTCTTTTGCCCACATCCCAATTAAAATTCAATAAATAGAAGTAATCAAAGATTGTCTATGACAGTGTCCCTGGTGGAACTGTAACTCGAACGCTGTTTCAAAGGAAACAATCTACGACAAGTTTGCATTTTATTTTATTTTAATTTTAAAAAATGTTATTCTATGTTCAAAAGGACCATATGATTTATGCAACGGGCATGATAGAACTTTAATGTAGACGGTGATGTGTTACCAAAATTATAAGCTGGTACCTAATGACATTTTCCAATCATCAAATCGTGAGATCCTTAGGGGGCCGGAGGCGCGGATACAAGATTTCTTAGGGAGGGCCCAAATTTGAAATTGTGCGAGACAAATATTGGTACGTAATGGTGACCACTAAAGCAGTGACGTAATGAGCAAAATCGTTTGGGTGGGGCAGAAGAAAAAAAATCCGCATCACCACCACTCTTACATGCAGGCCCCGCTGAACGTTTCTCAAAGTGGGTGGGGGAGAGGCTAAAGTATTTACGATCATGAAGAGCGTAGCGTAAATGGGCGTTGGGTCTAGGGCAAAGGTTTAGGGTTGGGGCATTAAATTACCATCGGGTGAGCATCCAGGGGCCGCCTTAGGGCCCTAGGTTGGGTCCAGGGCAGAGCCCCGTAAGCTCAGGGTTTTAGGCATTTAATTACGGTCAGATGAGCATATTTTGATACCTTATTTGTGACTCTGGCAGGTCACTAATTGGCGTGGGGTCCAGGGCGGAGCCCCGGAAACTCAGGGTTTTATACATTACGATCAGATTAGCATCAAAGGGCCTGCCTTAGGGCCCTAGGTGGATTCCAGGGGGCAGAGCCCCCGTAAGCTCAGGGGTAGGTATTAAATCACGGTCATATAAGGGGGAGGCAAGGACCTGTCGCCCCCACACCTTGTTGGCGGGGAAAATCACTCATGATCTCCCCTACCTTTCTTCTTCCTCTTTTTTCCTTTCCCTTCTTTCTCTAAGTTTGCAGGGAGGGAGAGGGGCAAGGGCCTTTCGGTCCCCGATCCATACATTGTTGTCCGAATTAATCGCAACTGATCTCCCTTGTTTTCATCCTTTTCTTTTCTTCTTCCTCTTTTTGTTCCCTTTAGCTCTCCTCTTTCCTTTCCTTTCCCCTTTTTATTTTTGGCGGGGGGGGAGAGGCAAGGGCCTTTAGGTCCCATCCCAGATCCACAACTTGTTGGCGGGAGAATCGCAACTGATACCCCCTTCTTTTCTTCGTCCTCTTTATTTCATTCCCTTTATCTCCCTTTTTCCTTTTTCTTTCCATTTCCTTCCTTCTCTCTCTTATTTTTTGCTGTGGGGAGGTAACAACCTGGGAGACAAGGTCATTTCGCCCCCCCCGATCTCCTATTTCCCCCTTTTCTTTCCCACTTCCTCTTCTGCTTTCCCTTTCTCTCTTCTTTTTCATTTCCCTTCTTTTCCTTCTCTCTCTCTCTCTCTCTCTCTCTCTCTTTGGCGGGGAGGGGGGCAAGCCCCTGCCCCTGGATCTGCGCCTGGGGAGGCAACTGCCAATGTCCACATTTCCTGAAACATCCCAGAGTACAGAAGAACTTATCAATTGCACTCAGCGCTCCAAATCCTTTGAACTTTCTGCACTACTAAATGTCTAATCACTTTTGTCCAGTTAATATACCGAGATACTGGCCAAAATCAGAGGAATATCTACAATAAAGCACCTTTTGGCTCAAAATTTATATTTCACACACTACATCACTCATTGAAATTGATATCAGGATGAAGGTATTTTAATTATCCATCTTTTGACACCAAATACATGGTGATTAGAGGTTTTAGTTAAAAGTTATCTTTAAAACTCGATGTAAACACGCCAAACAGGTCCTTAATACACTAATGCACGTATATGCATACAGTTAATACACATGTGGGCAAAAATGTTGTTTTTGTGGAAATCAAATCAATGACTTTGGATTGCTATAACTTTTTATTGAAAAGATATATAAGCCTCTCCTCGCACAGGATATTGTCATTGTACATAAGCAAATTCCTGGAAAGTTATGAAAAAATGCACCTCTCCAATTTTGATATATGGAAAATAATCTTTTTTGATAAAATTCAATATTTCGAAAAAATCACAAAAATCATGTTTTTAACTTAAATTTGCTATGTAAATTAATCTTAATTTCGTTGAAATAGGTATCAAAATGTAGATAATTTAATTTTCTTTCATATGACACCAAACTCATGGTGGTTCGATGTTTCCTTACAATATTATTTACAAAATACTAATTTGTCGTCAAAGGGCCGCTTTTTGGGGAGGGGCTCCCCTGGCCACACCCACCACTTAGAACATGCCAGACGGTCGATTTGTTATATGGAGCTATGCGATCTTTACATCTGTGGACATGAAAATTGGTTTCCCTTCCAGCTAGGTTGACCCCCTGGCTCCCGGACTATATAATCAGTAACCTGGACGACGAACAAACATGACTTTAGCATTTCGGTACTCCACTCCAACTATCCAGTCGGTCTCTTTTCAACAGTTTGAGCCTTCATTATACTTGCCCAAAGTTTTAAAAAAATATCATGTTACTCGTATTTTCATAATTCTAAGGATATGCAAAAAATTAATCAAATTTAAAATGTTTTTTTTCACGTGTTTATCTATGGCAATTCAGTTGATTTAAAAGGCCAAAAAGGAGGCATAGTCCCTGGGATTTATGCGGAGTCTCTTCAAATTTTGGAACATTCGTTCATCTTTCCCACATCCTCACATAAGTGGAATTAAATCAAACGAGTAATTTGGGATTTTCCGTCCATTTCAATACTTTTTTTTCAATTTGATTTTATCTTTGTGCACTATAGTTCCGTTCTCGGAATCCGGGATCGTGCATATTTCAAAGTTGATTTAGTCATTTCACATTAATTTTAATTTAGTTCATGGTAAATAAATTTCAACAAGTCTTGTCCATGCATTAATTCATTTTCGTTAGATTTCATTCACAGTCGTTGTATAGACAAGTAGCTTATAACGAACGAGTGACGATTTGAATGACGCTTTGACGAAATCTATTGCAAATTGACGAAATTGATTCATGCAATTGTACCTCGGCAGCCGAGGCGGGATGACGAACTTGATTTGACTTTGACGAAAGTGGATGCAAAATGGTGAAATTGATCGGACAAAGTTCGAAAATGATGCACATAAAATGTGCAAGGTTGGGAAGTTTCGGGGCGAAATTGAATGAAAAGAATGTTAAATGGAAAACCTATATAGTCAGATTAAGTCTCGAATTATGAGCAATGCTATCGAATGACTTAAAATTCCACAGCGTAGGACACACCTCTCGGTTGATTTCAATCGTTCGTGGATTGATTACCTTAATGGATTTGGAGACCTACATGGGGATCATTGGTTGGGACTACACAAGATGTTACGGTTAACACACAATGGGCAGAAGATTCGAAGCTTCAAAATTATGGTTCAGTTCGAGGATGGTGAAGTGATTGGCGCTACTTTTCAGGCACGGATATATGAAGAGTACGTATAGCCTGCATGGTTATAGCCATACTTTGATACCTCGCTGATATACTGCCGCTCAGTCTGGACCAATATTACTTTCCTGCTATTCCCTATGTATATAGTGGCGGTTTGTCGATTTTATGAGAATCCTATCGGTCATGGGCGCGGCATGGACTCAATGAAATGTTGCAATTGACATCTTAAAATTTTGTCGAACATGACTATTATTTTTATAGTTATTGTAGACCGTGCTATCGCTTGATCATTCAAAGTAATCTCATCATGCGAGTTGAACTATTCAGCTTCTGTTTTGTAGGTATGATCCACAATTATTCATGTTTTGGCAATATAGTAACAAACCGCTACTTTAGGCGATAGTGAAAAATCAATATTGGTCCTGACTCATGTCCATAATATTGATCCGAAGGTTGCTGCATGCCGCCTATCTGTCCCAACCCCCAAAGCGCTCACTATACCAGCCGAATGCGATCTAAATTTCAAAGAAACTCTTCTTCTTTATCATTTTCCTCGTTCTCCTCCTCTTCTTCCTTCATCTTATTCCTTTTTAAATATTTTTGTTATGTTTTATTTATTTGAGATCCACGCCCTCTCCCGTCCCTCAATATCGTAGCACTTAGACAGAATACACAAATAAAATATAAATATATACATTCATAATAAGATACTGTTCTGCGACGGAGGAGATTTAAAGTGAACCGGTAACATTGTTGAAGGTTACTATTATATTCCTTCTACTGTACTAACCCTCTGAAATGCTAAAAATCCAGAGAAATTCTCAAACCACAAAGATAGTTATGGTTTTCTTTGAAGGCGTCAATGTGTAACCCCTCTAACATATTCTCCAAACCAATTTTTGAATTTTCCCAACCGTTTTTCCATGAAAATAAGACATAAAACGGGCTTTAAAAAAAATTCAACACTCAAAATTTAATGTTTGGAATGGTATATAGAGCCAAATCATTGCTTTGTGACGATTTAAATTCAACTAAAATTTAAATTAAACTATAATAATTTAGTTGGGAGAATTAAGGAATCGATCAGCTAGACCAGTTTTTCAAAATTGTTATCATTAATAATGGTCTGTTTTATTTCACTCAACTTGCAGATAATCTTTAATTGTACACCTATAGCATATTGAAATCACTACCTTAACACCACTTCCTCTCATCTGAACAAAGTCAATGTTACCAAGTCCCTTTAAAAAGAGACTCGACACTCGACACATTACTACGTAATGGTGTAACAAACTGTATATATAATTAATATACAAATGACTTTGTGTATGTGTATATAAATATATATATATATATATATATATATATATATATATATATATATATGTGTGTGTGTGTGTGTGTGTATAGGCCTATTATAATACATAAAAATATATACAATGTATATTTATGTATATATATATGTATAATTTATATAAAATATATATATTGTTTTATTGTTCTCTTTTTTCCCTCTCGCTCTCGGTTGAATGATAGTTTTACGGGAAGTTTCTGGCATTTCAGTTACGAGGGCATCCACGTGAATAATACGTGGAGATTTCATCTGCGAGCACCTAGCGGACCGAACCCTTTCGCTACCCTAGGAACGTACATGCCAAACTCATCAGATTCATCGATGATGGATGAAATCAGTTGCCCCTGTATGTGTGGTGGCGGATGGTGGTACAAGACTGCACGATATAAATGCACCGGGCACATTAATGGGAATCTTCGTGCCTCTACCAATGAGGGCGGCAAAGTGAGTAACTGCGGGTGGCCGAAAAGAGTCGTGAAGACTCTTTTGACAATGAGAGTGTGTAACGATTGAAGGAAGGTGGATTGAATGTATTAAAATAAACTGCTTGTATATTATGTTTGTGAAAATTGGTGAGTCAGAATGAGACTGAAACAAATTAAAGAATATTATGATACTGGTAAAAGGGGAAAAAAAATGATTGGTTGATAAGATTTATAAAATGAGTCTAATAAAGTTCAAAATGGAAAGAAGATACTTTGATATATAGCTGTATAGGTAAAGAAAAACAGATAATGATTAAAGGAAGATCCTTAATTGACAACTACTCTAAAAGATTATGATTTTTTAAAGTTACAATCATGCGCTACGTATGGGGACTTCAAATTGGATAAATCAGTAATATCACTGTTACGTACAGTGCCGGACAATTAACTTCCCAAATTTTTTCAACGCACAAATTACTAAAATGTAATTTTTTACTCAAAAGTATGACTAGGGAGGGTCTTTCCTTTCTAGAGGACCTATTATAATATGCTACCCCTAATATAATTTGACTAGTACCCCAAGGAAGGAGACACTTCGGAGAAAAAAGGGAGTTGATCATGACAAGTATAATCTACTGACCAAATTGCCAATTTGAGATTCGCATAGATTTGGTGATATCATATTTCAAACATTCATAATTCTCTTCTTATTGGTCCCGTTTAATTCATTGTATTGTTTAGCAATAATACTTCATGTATACTTGTGAATGTTGCATCCATCGAGTTTTCTCTCTTTCTCTTTCTCCCTCTCTCTCACTGCCTCATTTTCTTACTCTCAGCTCTATTTCTCCTCACCTTTTATCTTTCCCCTCGTATTCACATCATATACCCCCTCCCTTTCCTCACTTTCTCTCCCTCTCCTCAGCTATCACCTTCTGTACCTTTATCTCTCATTCCTTGGCCTCTTTGATATCACGTATATTATGTAGGCTTACTGATGGATTGCAATGTACAATATACTTCGTTTTTTTAAATACTATATTTCTTTTGTACATCTATGTTTATAATATTATCTGTATCTATTGTATTATTCTTGTTGTAAATTGACCCCTTCAGCCTGTCTTGCTGGTCAGTTCTTTTAGATCAATAAACAAAATAAAATCAATAAACAAAAGTTATACCAAAATTTCGTCATTCTGTTTCTAATTAATATGATTCTGCTTTCAAACAAATTAACTTTGATTAGATTGCACACTTTAATGGGAACACGATCACTGGCCAAATACAGGCAAGACTACTGGTAGTCAGTGATGTTAGGGCAATATAGGGAGTTTTGTGCAGATTCTTGTAAAAGCACCAATTTGACCGGCCAAGCACCATCCCATACTACTTCATCTTTTGACGCGCGCAAAGAAGGGCGCGCCAAGAAGGGCACCCCAAGAAGGGCACCCCGTTGGCCGGCATTTAGGCGAAATCCTATATGGTCACCATATGAGATTCAAATCAATTGTTCTTTCACTCCCAAAACGAAAAGGCCTATTTTATAATAGAATATTTAATTTTCTATAAATTTGCGAGTTTTAGGTAAAGAGAATTGTGATTCTGATATAATTTCCTTGATTTGATGTCAGGTTTCATTTTGGTAAAATCATACATGACTATATAGCTGCCACGTGTATTGTATTTATCTAAATTTTATTACATCAACATCTCTCACCATTAAGTAGTTCTCTCTCATGATTTATTCTACCGAATCCAAACTAGATAATTCTTTTTAAAGATTTGAAGGTAATATTGTACATAATTTTTCTTTTCTTTTTGGTTCTTAAAATAACAAAATATTGTAATTTACCATGTTAACAAATTATTAGATTGAAGGTCGATCTTATGCATTTGTAAAATTTAATTTTTTTTTCATTTTTTTTGCAAAGAATAGGCTACTTCTATACTCTAATTTTTTATCCATTGAATGTATCATATTGTGACTTCCACCGGATTATAACACATTCTAAAGGCATGACGATCTGTATTTCTTAAACAAATTTACTGACTCAAGATTGCAAATCGTTCCAGTAAAACATTAACATTCTGATGATGGTCACAGGATCTGTCTTGACAAAACTTTTTTTCATTTAAAAAAAAAAAATTATACAGATGTGCCCAACTAAGTTCTGTCATCCTTTATGTATAGATTTTGTTTAGGTCATTCATATGTATTTATGTATGGAACATGTTTTAGATTTCAAGCAACTGGCCATTTGTTTGGAACTGGATTTTTCCCCCCAAAATACAATATATTTCCCTTGATCCCTTCTCGACTTTTGACGAGGCAATATTCTATTGATGATAAAATGAGGAAATTCATGTATCAAATAACATATCTCAGGCACAGATGTGATAACATACATTCTACTGACAAATTCAATGGAGATCAATCAATATCCCTACTCTTTATCAGTCAACCTCAAATTCCACTGTTCCATTTCTCTCTTTTTATTCTACTTTTGAACAAATATGGCGAGATGAGGAAAAGGATTGTCATCAATACATGTAGATACAATGAACACACAATTTGAATTAGAATAAATATCTCTTTCTTTAATATCACGTCAGAAGCATCCCCAAATATACATGCATAGTATAATAAATAGAACCTGAACATAATATCTATGTGCATCATAACGTATTGCACAAGCTGTCCTCATGGATAGCATTCATGAATTTTTAATGTATTTGAACATGAGTCGGATATATGTCACAGGCAAGTACACATGCATCAACTTTCAGAGGTGTCATGGTCTTGTGGATATAGGCTTACATCCTTGGAGTGTGGATTACATGCTTTGCAGTTCAAGTCCCGCGACAGCAATGACATCCTTTGGTAAGACAATAATCTACATTTACCCAGGCCAGGTGATGTAAATGGGTACTCTTATACTTTAGGAAGAAATTCATCATTTGAATGCCAGAGCGTCTTATCCGAGTATCTCAGCTATTTCCAGGGTAATCAGAGTACATCACTGAGCTGAAAAACATTAGTATTAAGCGCTTTATAAATGTTACCATTATTTATTATTATTATCAACTTATTATTTGCAGGGAACTGGTGCTGTCGTTTTTTAGGCAGCTTTCATCATCACGACTATAAACAGAACTTCATGAATCAAGTATCTATCTATATCAAATCTGATAGTAATACTAATATGTTTCCAGAGAACAGTTGCCTACCATTTTTTTTCTGAAGCCAATGTGAATGTTCCTTTATATCATGCATGTTATTAATAACATTATAGAGAATAATCCACTTTATTCAAACACACAGTACTGCATCTTGCAAAACAAGTTTCAAGAAATTTCCTGAGGGATTTCAGAACAGGAAAAATGAGAGAATAATATATCTTAGAATTCTCAGTTCTATTTTCTACTTGATTCATCATCATTGCTGGGTTACAACTGATCTTTCCCTAAATTATATCAATTTTTGTTTATACTTTTGAGAAAATGATGTGAAGTAATTATACAGCAGTCTTATATTTTGGACTTTAAATCAATAGAGCACAAACTCACAAACTTATGCTAATATCTAAATATTTAAATATATATTAAATGTAATAATGAGCTGTTTAAAAATAGATATTGGCACTATCTACATATATTTATATGAATATTGTAGCAGAATTCTTGTGAGAAAAAAAAAATAGAGCATTTCTAGAGCAATGCTTATAAATATGGGCGATATATGAATAAGCTTTATTTTCAGTGTCACCAACTCCATTTACACACAGGTACATTAGTCAGCAATGTAATAAATACAAGCACCATATCTAGGATTACTTATCAATGAGGGGCTCATTCCCAACAAGTCTTTTTGTGCTTTTTGGTCCCGCCACTATTATTCAAAGTAATGAATTGTCAATGAATTTTTGGACATGTTTTAATAGTGAAATTTAAAAGATTTGATTTTGATCAGGGAGGTGGGAGTTACCCCTGTTTTGATTAAACTAGCAAGTGAAATGACGAGATAAAAAGCAATTTATGACTGAAGAGTGGAGAGATTAAAGGGAACTAAAACCTTCATCCTAAGTTACCTTTATTGTAAAGTTTAAACGATTTGAATAAGATTAGTGAAAAATTGAACAAAATCGAGCAAGGTATAAGGAAGTTAAAGCTAAAGAAATAACTTGTCACCAGAGGGCGATATTTAATTCGATGGCATCATTTGTGGACAACTCTCTATGCCTTCTGATCATGGAATTTCATGTTTTTCCTTCTTTCTTGTGATTGAGATAATCTACTCCCTGAAAACAAGATATAGAATGCAGAATGATATTCTACTTCACATTTTATGAAGTCGGATATTGAACACAAATGAATACGAAGAAAATGAAAGAATTGTGAAATTCCATGATCAGAAGGCATAGAGAGTTGTCCACAAATGATGTCATCAAATTAAATATCGCCCTCTGGTGACAAGTTATTTCTTTAGCTTTAAAGGTACTATGTCCCATTTGCAGGCCAAAAAAATGAAGAGGTTAAATTCTAACTGCATTTGAAAGACAATACTAATTTAGAACTTCCCTAAAAAAGGGGGCTTGAAAATGTCTTTAAGTGGGAAAATAACGACTATTAGTTGTCGAATCGACTTAGGAGCTATAGAGCCAGTAAGTAATAGTCTGATTTTTCAGACCATTGTACCGAATGTTCATACGTTTTATGCTGCGCAGAGATTCAATCAGTTTAATTTTGGCCATTACAAGACGTGGGTTACTGATGTAGACAAATGCTCATGTACCCTTTACAGCTCATTTTATGTATGCTATTACCAAAGATGGAAAAAAAACAGTTAGTCACTCAATAGTGTCTGACAGTGACGTCTAGCAAGTAAACGGGTTTCATTGCATAATTTGAATATTAGGACACTGCTAACGTTTAAATTTCACAGATAGGACATACATGACATAATCATAATTCCTGCAAAGTTATACAGAATTTGATGTTGGCTGCAAAAGGGACATAGTCACCATTGTATAACAGATTAATTTACTTGTCAACCTCTTTCATAATAAAATGTTTGTTTTGTCTGTATGATATCCCTCAACATATACTACCCATTCCAAGAAAAAGGAATCTAGACAGATTATTATTTGTACATGAATTTGCCCGATGCAATGCTTTAAAGTTCACTATTTTTCACAGCTTTGCCCGTCTTTGGGAACACATCCCCGAGTCTGACAGGGAACTTTGTTTAGAAACAAATATAAACCTAATTCTTAAGGCTCTTCGTGACTTATTTTGCGCTATGTCACCAATTGATAACGCCTTTTAACACAAGATTGACACCCATTTTTTTTTTTTTTTAAAGTTCTTACGACCTGAACAACACATGATTATTTTTTATATTTATGATCTCATGATTTATCTTTTGCATTTTGCATTTTTCTCATAATTAATTATATATATATCTTATGTCATTTATGTATATTGTGTATAGTTAAGTATTATACCATCAACTAATGAGGAGAGCCTCCTACAGAAACTCAGTTTCTTTTGGTAATCCTCAGGCATTAGTTGATGGTTTTTTTTCCTGTTATTGTATTATTATTGTAATTCGTTCTCTTGTGTTCTTTGTTATTGTTATACTCTTTTATGTTCCTGGAAATGAAATAAAATAAAATAAAATAAAACGAGAAATTTAATTCGTCATTGAGGACGAATTAGGTGGTCTGTTGTGTAATTTGAATAACTTGTCTTTTAGACAATTGTTTCAGCTACAACATATCGAAATTTGGAAGAAATTCGATCAATATTTACAGAGATACAATCAATTTTCAATAAATATGCTGACGTCATAATAAGCAAATAATAACTCGAAGACTATAAACATCTTTGAAAGAGAATAGAATCATATATATATACATGTGACGAATTGGTGTTGCATTATAAATTGATGATCATGATGATGGTGATAGGGATGATGACGATTGTAAGTATCCTGTTAATGTGATTAAATCAACTGACAGACTATAATGTATATTCCGTTAGAGGGCGCACTCTTGCCTTGTAGATTCATGATGTGAACGAAATTCACCTTCTATAGGCATAACATGCAAATTAAGAAAATTCTAACATGTCACCTCTAATGGCAATTTTTAATATGATGACGTCATCAAAATGAAAAATGATGAATACTGAGCTTGTAGAGAAATGTCTTAGCTACAACATATCAAAATCTGGAAGTAAATTAAGCAATATTAACAGAGATACAATCAATTTTCCATAAATTTGCTGACGTCATAATATGCAAATTCGTTTTTTGAGTTTCAAGGCCATTATGATGATGTCACGATATACTTAATGGCCAAATGAGACATGAAATCATATCTACGATTCATACTTTATCCAAATATGAAAAGAAAATTAGGGTCACCGGGCTTCCTAAAGAGCTATTAAGGATTTGGTATAGGCATGTTTTTGCCCATATATGCAATGTATTACAAGAGCTCGCGCACGGACATTTATCTGGAACGGACGCTCATTCCGTTATTAATGGTCATAAAGAGATAAACGTGGTACCAAATTGTTCGGAAAAGAATGGGGAATATCATGCCAACAAAAAAAAGAGGATTCATGTTGCGTACGGCCATGAAGAACGAAAACGCGCGCGCATTTGCCTGTGCGCGTTTTTTTGCGAAATGCTTAAAATGATCTGAAACGTACTCTTATTTGATCAAAAAGTGATTTTGAGCATTTTGAAATTTTTTGCGCACTGACGCGCGGACGCACGTGCAGCGCACGTTTATTGACATGAAAATGACCGGACGGATATTAATCTTGATCATGATAAATATGAATGAGAAATGATTTTTCGTTATGAAGATATGATCATGAGTTGATTTTCACAAAATGGCACCTGGATGACGTCATGATAACCTGATGAACATGAAAATGTTCCGAGACACATCTTAGGACAATGGCCCATGACTGTGCCAAATTTGAAGGAAAACGGGTGGTTCGATATTGAGTAATCGCTTGCACAAAAAAGTGGAGAAATAAAAATAAATAATAAATAAATAAATAAATAAATAAAGAAAGAAAATTCTGACGAAATTAATAGGTGATCTGTTGACAACAGACCACCTAAATAGTATCTTTAACTTCCTTATACCTTGCCTGATTTTGTTCAATTTTTCACTAATCTTATTCTAATCGTTTAAACTTTACAATAGAGGTAACTAAGGATGAAGGTTTTGGTTCCCTTTAAGATCAATGCAATGAAAGTTAAAATGCAAACATTGATATATGAATAAAACAAAACAAAAAAGTTCAAAATTCCATTTTTCAGCAAAAGAAACAGTAATAAAAATTCAAACAATAAGAACAAATTTTACCTGCCAACCAAATGATCAAGTACAAGAATCTTGCTAATATGTCATTTCATAATGTTATGTGTTGTTTGTCTGACAATAGTTGCACCAGCTTACGACTACAAGAAGAGGAAACTGTACCCGAAGCTTTCCCCCATTGATTTAACTTCTGTCTTTAAAGTCTACAAGGATGGTCTTGTATAAACAAAACAATGGCAAATATGATAAAATCAGTCTTTATATACAAATCGTTGGAC
This sequence comes from Mesocentrotus franciscanus, assembly GCA_037976565.1. Classification (NCBI taxonomy): domain Eukaryota; kingdom Metazoa; phylum Echinodermata; class Echinoidea; order Camarodonta; family Strongylocentrotidae; genus Mesocentrotus; species Mesocentrotus franciscanus. The sequence continues at coordinate 37,128,068 of CP137673.1, forward strand.
CTGAATGGTGCTCACCCATTCCCACCGATGACCCTTCAGCACTGATTTTGTTTGAACTAATACCTCTCCTACAAAGACCAATTTTATTGTTTGTCTTTTTGTTGTCTGTGATAGGTGACCTTCACTTTACCAAATATTACTAATTTCCTATCATATCCCTCGGAAAAAACAGCATTGGTGCTGATGAGGCATCCTGGGTAAATAGATCATTCATATTGTAATAACAGTCAAACCTGCTTTAGTGACCACCTGTCTACAAAGACCACATTTTGTGTTTCCCTTGAAAATGGTGTCTCATTGAAACATGTACTGAAGGAACCGTCTACCAAGACCACTTTTTGTGTTTCCCTTGGGTGGTCGCTATAGACAGGTTTGACTGTATATACATTCATTTTTCAGCAAATTCAGCACTCCCCTCCTGAGCTACACTACAGCACACCAAGTAAAGATTAAGCTCTGGAGCAAGGTGATGGCACGTCATCTTTCTACTTGTGCTAGCCATTGGCAGCACTTCTCATAGGCAGCAAAGTTCAACCCCACGCTAAAGAATGATTTGAGTAGACTGGGTGAGAGTCCCTTGAATAGACCTTTCATTCCTTCCTGTTTAGCTATAGTGGCTGTACAGTGCAGGAAGCCACTGTAGTGAGTAACACGACCAAAGGGTCTACGAGCCTCTTCAAAGCCTTGGACTTGAAGCCTCTTCTTGATAACATCTAATGGATAGACTCCTGACTTGGCACACACACCAGCAAGACCACCGCAGAGTAAGGACTGAAAACCTGAGGGTGAGAGAGCAAATAACATGATCAATATCAGATAGGTAGGGTTTCTGGACCTCTCACTCCAGGGGATCATTTGACATTATATGTATATGAAGGTTGAATTGAATTGAATTTATTAACCATATATGCATATAAAAGCAAAACATACCATAGAAAATAGAATACATAAAACATACAAAATACAAAGCAAAATATATGGTCAGGACCACAAAGAAGCAAATTGCTTATAAATAGGGCCCCTACAAAAAACAAATTAAGTTAAATAAAAATTAATTTACCATACCCACATATGCACACGGTATACTTGATCACTAAGTACTTTTCATATTTCCCTTTCTCTCCTTTGCCTATGTATAATAAACACCTTGGCAATGTCAACATGGTCTGGAACGAAGCAATACATGGCCATCTCTCTCAAGGTTCCAGGTAGACACCCTTTTTGGGTTGTACATGTAACTAGTTCATAACCTAACCATGGTCTCCCAAATCCCCCAAACCTAATGACTCAGTCAGAGAGAGAGGACTTACCACTGAGTTGATGAATATGAGTCATATCCTGTGCTTTCTTCCACATCCTTGTAAAGAGAGCATAGAAACCAAACTGAAGCCCTGTCTGAGGGAAGAGTAGCATCATTGTTGGAGTAAGACCCTTGTAGAATGTCCGAACTCCAGCCTCCATATACATTGATCGTAAAGCATGGGATATCGATTTGTAAACCTGTCAAGAAATGGTTTGAAAATAATATTTTGTTGCATCATGTGCAAACATTTAAAGGCCAGGTTCATTGATTTTGAAATCGACTGAATTTGGTATCATTGTAATCAGAACATTACACTGAGTAAAACTATCACATTTGTGTAACTTGTAAATTCGTGCGAAAATTATAAAAGTTGATTAAACTTGACGAAATATCACCCACTCGAGACCCGAAAACATCGTAAGTCAGCTGATTTTTGAGTGACGTAGCACAATGAACAATTAATACAATGGGCCGCTCAGCTGATCGGTGCGCGATGCAGTTTGCGTGCAATTCACATGTATTGCATTGACTCTTGAGGACCGTACCCATTCTTACCCAACGTTGTTTACCTTCATCAAAGTCACCCTGAAAATATCGATATGGACGAAAGCATACTTGATTTGAGTTTTGAGGAGATAGAAGAAGGAAGTACCTCGGACAGCGACAACGACAATGGAGATTTGGGAGATCTAGACCTAGAAGAAGATCTGGAAGATTTTGCCGAGGTCGATGGACAAGCACAAGCTGTCGGGCAGCCGCAGTCGCTGCGTATCTACATGAGCCCGCATATCACAGCCAGGCCAGCCGGCCCGGCGCTTGATCGAGCTAGCTGTGAATCGCGAACCGGACTGATCTAAGTCTTCTCTCGACTTCCACTTTCCCCATTTATCTATCAAAAATCTAAACTAATCGGCCTAATCAGACATTTTCGTAATGAATATTTGGACAATTATATGTAAACTTGTCGCATATTTTGCCCCAGAAGAGTCGTTAGTTCAGCATGCAAAATGTCCTAGGCACTCCCAGATCCGACACATACACGCTGAGCTGCCCTCAGAATATGTGATTATTTTCCCGATTTTTATGGTCAAATGTGACGGTAAATAACATAAAAATCGAATACACATTTGTAGAAAGTATTATTTATTCAGTGTATCTCATTCAAAGTGCCTAAAATAAAGGAAATATCACAACTGGCGGTAAATATACAAACAACGTTAACCCATATCTAAAAATTGCAATGGGTATCCAACATTGTCCCGAATGTGTGATTGCAGGTTGTTCATAATGTGACGTCATTTTATCGCATGTAAATAACGCCGTCATTTCACTTTGTGAGTGGGTTTTGGAAAGGGTATCAAAATTGCAATTAATTTATTCCTCACAATAGTGAGGGCTTTAAAAGTACTTTAGTCATTTTGTTAATGTTCTCAGCAATCTGTAGAGGTGTGATTTGCCTTTTTTCCAAATTTCAATGAACCTGGCCTTTAAAAAAACATTGAGTGAGAAATCACCACAATAATTTGGATACTGGTACATATGTATGGAAGGTTCAACATATATACCAGAATGAAATCATACAACATTTATCTTTCCTACCTATGGCAAATTTTTCCCTGCAAATGTAGAGAAAACATGGAGACTGACTTTGGATTGCTTGAGAAAATGATTGAGTAATATCATGAGAGAATCAATACAGACTTCCATTACATCATAATGATGGTACTGTTGTATGATATCAATTAGACCTTGCCATATCAATCTCCAGCTCATGTCAATTAGGACCCCCTGTTGAAAATTTACAAGGTCATGTTCAAATGTAGTAGAGGCCGTTTTAGCATTGTTGACATTACTCCATGGCACTATTTCTTGTTGTCCTGAAAAATAGGAGGAAATAGAAGGAAATAGCTATGGAATACACGGATTATATTTATTGTGTTTTATAGATTTAAAAAACGATGTAATTGAATCACTTTGAACGAGACAAACAATGAATCACCTTTGGTTCTCCTTGAGATACTAGTCTGGTCCTGAGAACATCTACAGGGAGTGACACAAGGGAGGCCATACACCCAGACACACCCCCACACATGAAGTGGTAGACTGGTTTGTATACACCTGTTGTCAAGTCTCTGGGAAGCAGAGGGTATGCCATGTACGTCAGCCCTTCAAATGTTACAAACTGAAAAAGGGGAAATGTATTGATAAATACAAGTAAAATACTCTGAATCACAATAATCCTTGTGTGTTGACTAAATCACTTTTTTTGGGAAATATTTAGCTTACCGGTATCTAGTAGGTCAAATCAGAGATGAGTTGAATTGATTGTTCACTTGTATTCTACCCCAATGGGTAATGCTGCTTTAGGATAATTTTTAAATTTTAAACCTCCACAGTAAAAATAAAATAAACAATGTAATACATGTAAATGGTAGCATGATTCACATCTTTTTTAATGCACTTATTAGGGATACCCATAGAGGTGATTAGTGTGAACACCACTCCCTGCTCCACTTTTACCATTAGATCACACTTGAATTAGTGCTGCAGAGTTCTGAGGCAAGTTACTGTGTGTTGTGTTATGAAATGGTTTACTCAGCTAAATATAAGTTGGAATGACAAAGAGCAAAGTTATCACCTGTGCAATGCCAAAAATGATAGAGAGAGCTTGGGCAGGGACATGACCCTTCCACATGGCGCTTAGTCCTTCTTCTCTGAAGATAGAACCAGCAGCTTGAAAGATAGAATGGTACTTGGCAGTGGGAACTCCTCTCTTCACTGGCTCCTCTTGAAGCTGGAGAACATAAAAGTAATAAGTCATTAAACAATAACAGAACTTATACATGTATACTTCCTCCATACGAGACCTAATATATGCTTTCAAAGTAAGAGTAGACTCAATTTGAATGGATAAACATTTAAAACAATAAGGTCTACCTGACATGTCATGTTCTGATCTAACTCCAGGAAGCTCCGACGCCGACGCCAAAGGCGTCGGAGCTTCAAGAACCGGAACGAAATTTACAGCGATTGGGTGACATTATGTCAAAATATGCAAAGCGATTCATTACAATTTTGACTTACTAGGTTTCTTGACTCCTCTGGGCATCTGGCCGACCACTTGAAATTATTATTTGAAGAAGAAAGTACGCATGCGCGGTAGCAATATTCGCTCGAAATTGCTACGCTTTCTTCTGTTCGCCATGTTGAATCGACGCTACAACATGGATGAATCGTTGGGTTTAAAAATATATGACAAAGAATCTCCCCATTTTCCCATCTAAGACTTCTTCAAATTATAATTTCAAGTGGTCGGCCAGATGCCCAGAGGAGTCAAGAAACCTAGTAAGTCAAAATTGTAATGAATCGCTTGCATATTTTGACATAATGTCACCCCAATCGCTGTAAATTTCGCGTTCCGGGTTCTTGGGCTGAAGCTCCGACGCCTTTGGCGTCGGCGTCGGAGCTTCCTGGAGTTAGTTCTGATCTAAACCAAGTTTACAATCATACTTCTACAGGTACTGTACATAAGGTCAGGTACATTGGAATTGGCAGGATCCACGAGTCACAAGGACCCTGTTTGTCCATCCCCCCCCCCCCTCTATTGAAAGCAAGTTGATTATGGACCAGACTTCCTCTTCGATCTTCTTAGACTTAGTTAGTAACTTAGTACTCAACGACATCGTTACCTGAAATCGGATTTTCAGCACATCGAGCGGTTGCAAACACACACGGGTGAAGGCCCCGCTAGCTGCTCCTGCAATTCCGTAGTCAAGTTTTGTCAGCTGCCGGTGCTGCTCCCGGTCTTTCTCTTCAGTGGGTGTATAACCCACCATCCTGATAATATGCTCGTACTTTCAGTAACTAAATGATGAGAGTTCAAATGTTCACATGCAATCATCTTCCAACTAAGGTAAAGTTATTTATTATGAAGAGAGTTAGCGAATTCTTCAACATCTCTGATCAGCTCAGTCAGTTTCCTCTCGATACCCGAGCCAAAGAGTATATGACAGAGAAGAGTGGTTAGTGCCCAATCTAAGCACGTGAGTATATTGTAGTACATGTGCAAACGTAGCACCCATACAGATCCTCATCACAAACGTTTTTACATTTGTATGGCCAATTGGCCTCTTTCTTTTTTTGGGGTCGATTTATAATGATATTCGTGCGGGGTCTATTTGACTTTTTGAACCTTAATAATATCCTTCATGGTCTTGACATTGTATGTGAGTCGCATTTTACGAAATTTCAAATAAATACTATGGTAATTATAATCAATGTAAATCCCAGTGTTTTCAAGTACTATAGGCGGCTACAATTATAGGCATGTATCCCTGGGATTTATGGAGGATTTTGCAATAATTTGAGCCTTTCTTCACATTTCCCAAAGTCTAAAATGTCACTTATAAGTCGCATTTAACGTAATGTCAAGAAAATGCAAGGAGAAATATAATCAATTTTAATATCTTTTCGTGTTTTCCCTTGTTATATGGCAGTTAATTGGCCAAAATGGGGCATAGCCCTGTGATTAATGGTGGCATTCAATGAAAACAAGGTTTTAATAATGTTTTTAGCACTTTCTACCCTTGCTCTCACGTACAAATATCAGACTTTGTGAAGATGGGATAATATAAGAAATATCAAGAAAAGGGGAAAAATGTTTTCACGTGAAAATTTTCGAGTCCGTTTTTTCCACCAGCAATCTCCGCCTGCCGAGCGTAGTACGGAAAAAGGTCAGAGTACATTGTCTTGACAATGCGTACATTATTGTTCAATCAGGGGCGGCGGAGCGTCTTCCAAAGTGGGGAGACCAACAAAAAATGGGCACTTTCTGGAGAAAAAAGGGGGCATCTATAAAGGAAAACCTCAAAGTGAACATACACCATATTTAGACATTGGTATATTATACCCCTACATCGTCATGATTGTGATTACCGTGGCTACCAGGGATGACATGATATTTTCTCTCTCTCTCTCTCTCTTTACGGTGGTACAAAATACTTTACAGTTGGGTGCGATGGTCGATCTGAATATTAATTTTCGAGCAAGCAAAGCGAGCGAGCTAAACAATTAAGATTTGTGAGGTCGCAGTGCAAAAAATTACATCTTTTAAAGGGGACAAAAAACAAACCCTGATGAGTCTTAACAATCTAATGAAGAAAGACTGAAAAGTTCTTTTATATTAGGTTACATAATTAAGAACTATAAATTTTTATGCGAGCTCTAGGGAAACTTAAAGAAAAGGGGGCTCTAAGTTGCTTTGAATTAGGGGTGCATGTTATGGAGAAAGGAAAAGTAGGCACTTATCAGAAGGGAAAAGGGCAGTTATTAGAAAAGAAAAGATGCATGTGTCAAAGTAAAAAGGGCAATTAACAGAGGTGAAAATGGGGCACTTTTTGCACCTGAAAAGGGACACTCAACAGAGATTTTTTTTTTTTAAGGCACTTGTGAGAAAGGAAATGGGGCATCTGTTAAAGGAAAAGGGCACCTATCAGGTTTTAATAGGGGAATTTATCAGATGTAAAAAGGGGCATTTTGAAAAGGGGATGGGGCTCATATAAAAAAGGGGCACGTGTCGAAATAAAAGGGGCATTTTGAAAAGGGGAAGTGGCACAGAGGCACTCATCAAAGAAGATAAGGAGCACCTATCAGAAGAGGAAGGGGGCAATTATTACAAAGAAAAAGGGGCACCTGTCAGATTTTGATAGTGGCAATTTGGGGGTGAAAAGGGTGCGGAATTTATGAATAAGAAAAGGGGCGCTTTTTAGAAAGGAAAAGAGGCACATTTCGAAATAAAAGGGGCACTTGTCAAAGTAAAACGTGTACCTGTCAGATTTGAATAGGGGGCAATTATCAAAGGTGAAGGGGGCACTTATCAGAAGTGCTTAGGCCGCTAAGGAGTACTTCTCGTACCTGAAAAGAGGCACTTACCAGAGATGAAAAAGGGCACTATTTTTATGAGAATGGAAAAAGGGGCACTTAATTATTGCAAAGGAAAAGGGGCAGTTGTCGAATGACTCAAGGGGCACTTATCAGATTTTAGTAGGGAGATTTATCAGAGGTGAAAAGGGACATTAATGAGAGAGTGAAGGGGATCTTGTGAAAAAATGTGAGGTGCACTTATCACAAGGAAAAGGGGCACTTATTAGAAGGGGAAGGGGCAGCTCTTACAAAGGAAAAGGGGGCACTTATCCTATGTAAACAGGGGCGTTTGGGGGTACCTCAAAAAGTGGGGGCACTGTGCCCCCGGAAGGGCCGCCTCTGTGTTCATTGTATACAGCGGTTGTATCGCTGAAGTCTAAGTCTAACACTACTATAGACGAATCCGTTTTCGCCCCAAGCTCCATCTCCAACGCTAACGGCACTATGTCCGTCCGCCATTACTGGGGGCCAGTTTCCTGTACAAGAAACCCACGCATCGCCTGCTTGCAACATGCAGCATTATGTTCACTACAGTATCCATTCGATTCGCTTGTTAGTTAGCTTCATTTTTTACATCTTGATGATAAAATAAAGTGCTTGGGCACTAAGAGACACTGGCGTACTGCTGGGGGGGGGGGGGCTTTGGGGCAGTTGCCCCCCCGCCAAGAAAAAAATTCAAACGTGGTTCATTTCTAATTCGATACCAGTGATTTACAAATGTTGCTGAAATGACATGATTTGGGGGGGGGGGTTCTCACTTTTTTGTAAATTATACTTTTTTATTACACGTTTATTGGAAAATGAAAAATTCCCAGATTTACAGTCGGGCCAAAAATATACTTATTTAGAAGTCTAAATGTCAGGGCCCGCGGAACGGCGGGGCTCGGGGGGCTCGATCCTCAGAACTTATAGTGAAAAATTGTGTTACATAGAAAAAGAAATAACGAAAGAAAGAAAGAATAGTGACCTGCCAGTGTCACAAAATGAAGTATCAAAATATGCTCATCTGACCGTAATTAAATGCCTAAAACCCCTGAGCTTCCGGGGGCTACGCTCCCTGGACCCCACGCCAATTGGTGACCTGCCAGTGTCACAAATAGGTATCAAAATATGCTCATCTGAGACTGACCGTAATTAAATGCCTAAAACCCCTGAGCTTCCTTAAACATGCACCACGCAAATTTACGCTGCACTCGCTTCGCTCGCTACGTACGTTCTACCTGATCGTAAATACTTTAGCCCTCCCCCACTTTGAAAACGTTCCGGTGAGGGGCCTGCATGTAACATGTAAGAGTGGTGGTGATACATATTTTTTTTCTTCTTCTCCCCCCGCCACAGTGCTAAGAGACATCGTCATTTGAAATTGGAAGGATTTTTGGCTGGTGGGGGTCACTCCCCCCTCTCTCTCTCTCTCTCTCTCTCTCTCTCTCTCTCTCTCTCTCTCTCTCTTTCTAGAGCCCTCCCTCCCTATACCTCACATATCCTTTCTTTCTCTCACTGAATATTACACCCCATAATATGGCGACGATGCGTCCTTTCGTAGGCAGTCGGTCGGATTCGTATATAGCGTTATAGAGTTCAGTGCATGGTTGTAGGCCCTATGTGTAAAATGCGATCTTTACACTCATCAAATTGGCAATTTCACTCGCTTCACATCACAAAAAATGTCAAAATTCACCCAAATATCACCGAATTCAAAGAATGCCCGATGCCAATGCCAATAAGGGCTAATATTCGTAATTTTAAAAAAAAATCATTTCATATTTCTGGCTATTAGATTTTTGTCATAATTTTGTTTGTCAAAAATTAACAAAAATTGCCTTTTACTGGTGGATATTGTTCATATGAACTCCCAATTAGATGACAGCTAAACTGAGTTTTTCTCTTACTCATTCACTGTATGTATTTATATGTATTTATATAATATATAGTTCTTTCGTTTCCTAATCACCCCAAATCACAAAATGAGAATGGCCACTCTGACTCGTTATACCGTTGTCTAGTTTGCTTTTACTTGTTAACACTCACTAGTGTCAATTACGGTACAATAAAATGCAGATTTAAAAGATTTTTACGTTTTCGGAATACATGATGATTATATTTTTGTTAGAGTCCGATGTTGTCGAGACTGCCCGTAAACTCCTTTTATTCAGTAACTAATGTGAAAGTGAGTTTAAAAACAAAACGTTATTAGTTCATTTTTTAAACTGCCGACATGAATTGTTATGACAAATGGCCACTGCGTATAGCTCCCTGACATAGCATAATGAATAGAACAGCTGACATCAGGGATGTTTGAATAGTTACGTAACAAACTAGGCCTACTCAGATTTTTCTGACATAGCATCAATGAATGAATTGAAAAGGAAACGACCCTGGCACTTCCTCGGAGATCCACGCATAATTATCTTCGTCTTTTATTATTTTAAATGCGCTTTCAATACATGCACAAATAGGCCAAGCTGCAAAAAGAATGAGAGAACAAAATCATCATAAACGAGGGTTTCGATGCTTTAATAAAAAAAAAACAGAGGTAAACAGTGTAAAAGAGGCCTACACATAGGGCTACTATATATGCATGCAGAATACAAATCTCAGAGAGAGAGCACTAATACTGCATGTAATAATATAGTACGCAATCGGTTGAAGAAAAAACAACTCTTTTTTCTAAGAAGCGGAGCTGGTTCAGCATTCCATAATCAATGAGGAACATTTGTGTAACTCTGCAGGATTACAACAGGGGTTAAATGAGCCTTCCTGACATAGCAACAATGGGCGGACTTTTGTTGATGTATTATCCTTATATGCACAGGAGAGGCTCTTTCTCCTTGTCTTGGAGGACAAGCACTTTGAATATCCCAACAGGAAAAGAATAGGCTGGGGCTGTAGTGTCTCCAACTCCAACTTATACACCCTGCGATAAAAATAGTCATTTAAAGAATGACCTCCCCCAGGACTCCCCAATAGCTATTTACCAACCTACACCTCACCCCCTATGTCCAAATTAAAAAAGAAAAAAAGAAATCAAGCTGTTAGCTTTACTGCAAAATCGTTTAGTGTCTAGCTTATGGGGGAGTTATTTGCATCTGCCCTCTTGCTTCGGTACATTGCGTTAATATTGAGGGAGCATGGCGAGCGAAAACATTTTGATTGTGAAATGCTCAATGTTTGCATTTTAGAGCACTAGAAAGCTTGTAATGCAAAATAATAATTACACGTAAATTTCTCTTTTTTGCCCCCTTGCTTTCGGCGCCTGAGTAAAAGGGGTAAAATGCAGCGATCGAGAGCTGAGACTGCAGGAGTGCATCGATCGGAGGCGGGTACAGTGGTAAACTGGCTGCCAAAGGTAAATAATGTCAGAGGCAAAAATGTGAGAAGTAAAAATATGTGAATAGCTTTTTTTGATGATTGTAATCGTGCTATTTGGTGCATATTTATGGTATGTTTGAGCGACTTCAGAAGGTCTTCATGAGTGAAAAAAGGTAGGAGCTAGCAGTGGCGGATCCAAGGGGGAGGGGCACAGGGGGCACGTGCCCCCCGGCCAAAAAACAAAAAAAAATTAGTGCTCACTACCCCCCACTGAGCGAATTTTCGGCCGGCGCGATTTTCAAATTTGCGGGAGCAAAAAAAATTAGTGCTCACTACCCCCACTAAGAAATCCTGGATCCGCGCCTGGCTAGCTTTTCTCTATCAAATATTAGCTGTAGATATTTCAACTCAACATTCAACAGTTAATTACTTATCTCTAGTTTACGAAAAGGTCGCTTATTTGGGGGGAAAGAGTCTGGTAATTTGGCGAAATATTCGGCTAGCCTTTAATGTGTTAAAAGTTAATGATAACATAAAATTCATAAATACCCTTGAAACATAAGTTATATGTAAAGAAACATTGTATTTGTCTAACGAATGATGTGTAAAGTAAGAGCACTTCTGATTTGCTTTTAATACTGTATTTATGAATTCAGGTTGTAATTTCTAATAAAACGATTCTAATAATGGCCCAGGATAGTGACTGCACTATCCTGCCAAGCAGTCAAACACTGACAAACAAGTATCCACAAACACCCCTGTCAACAAAAACAAAACACAACAGAATAACTGATATTTACGATACATTTCATGAGTATTATGTTTGATTATCCTGTCCGTTTTTGCGAAAATGTTTTTCATTTTTTTAATTTAATTTTTACTTTTTACAGATTTCTGTCAGGGGCCGGGGGGTGAACCACCGCTCCTAACATTTCAATTATTAGCGGTTTTCACACGCCGCGCATCGTATATGTATAGCGTAGGAATGATGGTAGAAATTTTGAAAGGGGTAATGGAAATTTTAAAATTGAGTACACTGATCTTGGTTTGTGGAGCAGGCATGGTTCTATAAGGAGAGTAACTAGTTAGGGGCTAAAACCTCTGGCACTTTTACTGTATTTTTACATCTGGCGTAATTTGTTCACCTCTGACATAATCTCTGCCATTTTACGTACCCCCTGACATTTTTTACTTTCATCATGATCGTAATTCGTAACACTTTCTATTAAAAAATAGACTATATGGGGGATTTCCAGAAACCTTTTCGGAAGTCTTTCCGATCGTGTTCTCTGACATTTTACTCCTCACTTTTTTTTTTACCGCTGGTATACCCCCGGTATACCTCTGGCACTTTGCCTTTATATTTAACATCGAACAAAAAAAATCTACTGACAGTAGTACAGAGCACACAGAGAATTAAACAAGATCACAAAACAGAACCGATACAGACCTATACAAAAAAACAGAAATACATGTCACTTTAAAAAAATGGCGTTTTGACCTTTAAACTTTTGTGTCATCATATATATCCCTTTCTTGTTCCTCTTTGTTTTTAATATGATCTTACTGTGATCTTGTTATGTAATATTTTGTCTTTTGTACTCCCATGTCTACTTCTGTACATATTCCTGTGCCCCTTTACAGAGATACAAGTATTTATTGTTACTCCAACCTCTTCCCTTTTACAATGCTGTTAGTTATTTCCCATAGTCAGATATTTTTACATTACATGTGTGTATATAACCTTTGTTTACAAATCACATTGCCACCGTATAACATGAGCAACAACCTCGATTGGAATTGGGTCAGTTTACGCGTGTTTCCTTATTGCCTATTCAGGAATGGTTGTATTTTTATCACTTCAGTTGATTTCCCCATGCACGCTCTGTTTGCGCAATTCGCCAACTGGGTGTCTGGAGTGGGCGGGGTCGGGGTGTGAGGCGATCTGTCTTACCCGCATGTTGCGTGTGGATTGTGTGTGTTGGGGGCGGTTGTGTGTTTGAGTGTTAGTGTGAGAGTGTTGAGGGGTGTGTGTGTGTGTGTGGGGGGTGGTAGAGTGGATTGTCTCATTCCTCGACTTTGCTCCTCCAACCTGTTGGTGGTCTGGAGTTTCCATTGTACCTGTGGATGGCTTTATATCTTATTCCTTTTTCTTCATTTTGGGCCCAACGAAATTTTCAGTTTGTGATGCAATGCTATCTCGAGGTTCTTGCTTTTGTACTTGTAATTGTTATGATTCTGATTATTTTTTATTAACGTGTACTCTGCCTTTTTTATTTTTTATTTTTTTTATTTTTTTTTATTTATTTTTTTTCCAGATCATCTCAATCGTTTGTAAATATCTTAATTTGTCATTAATTTTTCTTGTAACACAGCATTTGTATTTTTTTGGAAAGTTTGTATAGGTCTATGTTATGATTTGATTTCTTAATAAACACATAATTAAAAACAAAACAAAACAAAACAGAAATACAAGGGGGCAATTTTATTGCCGAACTCATTTTAGACCATGCACGCATCGATCGTGGTAGAGATCGATGGTATGGATTCATGATTGTGTTCATTTGGAAGGGGCACATTTCGATTGCTGGAGGGGCACTTTTGGGTCGCAGGAGGGGCACTTTTCTTGGTTAAATTGGAAACAGCATCGGGGCTATCAATCCTACACAGCTGAACGATCTGTACAGCGTAGCATAAAGCGCGCTAACTTACAGCGTGCGCACGCGCGCGGCCGATCACACGTGCTCACACAAATATGGCGGAAGGCAGCGAGAGAGAAAGAACATCAGGTAGAAATAAAATGGACCGGTCTCACGAAAATGACCCAAATGAAGAGGAAGAAAATGGCTACGAGGAAGAGCCGGACTTTAGTGATGCAGAGAGCTACGTTGACAATATTACAGATGAAGGCAAGTTGATAAATTTTCATTGTCATGAAGCATATGTTTTCCTTAGCGCTGAGACACAGAGTCAGTGAGTACGATATGAATGAATGAGTAGGGGAAGCTGTCTAGATTGTAAGTGTGATCCGTGTTGAGAAGCGTACGCGTGCAATGAGGAGTTGTAATGAATGGGACCGTTCGAAGCCACCGCCCTGCTCTGGGCCTTGGCCCGGGGCTGGGAATTCTGGGATGCAAAATAAGTCGGAGCCTAGTCTCTTTAATACTTATAGACCTAGATTGGTAGTTCTCTACTTGAAATATAATTGATACCACAAAGCCTTGCTTGGCATCATGCATCCATTTGCATGTGTATGCATGTGTCGTGTGTGTGTGCTTCAATTGTGCTTGTGACACAAGTTGTGTGGATGTGGAGAGCCAGCCAGCATCATGACAAAAAACCACGAATGTGGACGTATTCACACATTCCCGCACATGACAAACCTTGCAAACTACCATCAGCATTCATCGGAGGAGTCTTTTCCTCAGCAAAATATTTCAAAGATCCAAAGATTAATGTTAATCCCAAGGGTGAATTACGGCGCTAGTGTACTTTCATAATTCATATCCATTTTTTTTAGCAGTGTCATATCCATTCTTAGCAAAGGAATTTTAGCCCAATTTTTTACTAATTTTAATCATAATCATATATCACATTTTCCAACTGAATTTGGATCACATCCGACATCGGGAATCCTCCGTTTATTTAGGGCTTCGATGTCGACGTCGTCGCTCAGTGCCGTCTCTATGCTATAGCTCTGCACCTCAAACTGAAGCTATCAGTAAAAAATTATGCAAACTTCTTGTGGTATTGCGCGCATGCACGATACCGATAAACCATACAAGAAGTTTGCATAATTTTTGACTGATAGCTTCAGTTTGAGGTGCATGCAGAGTTATAGGCTAGCGTAGAGACGGCACTGAGCGACGACGTCGACATCGAAGCCCTAAACGGAGGATTCCAGATGTCAGATGTGATCCAAATTCAGGTGGAAAATGTGATATATGATTATGATTAAAATAAGTTAAAAGTTGGGCTAAAATTCCTTTGCTAAGAATGGATATGAAACTGCTAAAAAAATGTATACGAGAGTACACTAGCGCCTGAAGTACTTATATCCAAAAGTGAAGACCTGGAATATGTCTGTAAGGATGTCAAGGTACCCCACATCATGACTAAAAAAAGTTGCCCTCTAAAAACTCTGGTCTGCTCTATGCATGTGAGAATTATTGCCCATTTTCTCTCCAAAATGGACTACGATTTTAATCAGCAGTTAGTAAAATGCTAACATAGATGTAATTTAACCGGGAATGACAAGAAATTTCTGAAATTGATTGTTCAAGATGTGTTCCAACAAACATAGATTTATTTTTAACCATATTGGTCTCCAATGAAAATAGCAGGAGTTAATTCACTAACTTCAGCAACATAATATTATATTGTATTTTTAAAATCTCCCATGAACCTCAAATTGCAGAGCTACTAGGTGATATACTTCGAACCAAACCAAAGGAAGCACTGGGCATTGATTCTGTGATCGTCATCGACAACATACCACAGGTTGGAACAGAGAGGTTGCCCAAGCTAAAGAATG
This sequence comes from Mesocentrotus franciscanus, assembly GCA_037976565.1. Lineage (NCBI taxonomy): Eukaryota > Metazoa > Echinodermata > Echinoidea > Camarodonta > Strongylocentrotidae > Mesocentrotus > Mesocentrotus franciscanus. The sequence continues at coordinate 37,143,136 of CP137673.1, forward strand.
TGATCAGGAAAGTTTGTAGCAAGTATGGAGAGATCAGCACAGAGCATTACCCAGAATCAGAGGATGGGAAGACAAAAGGGTGAGACTCTAAACATTCAACTTAGAATTGACAGAATTGCCATTACACAGACTACAATGTCTTCCTGTTCTCTTTAGTTGTCTAGTGTTTTTTTTACAATGACATGTCTGCCCATGGGATACATGTTATGGTAAAAACAGTGGGCATAGAATAATGATTCTTGCAGGATTTTTGTTCACCTTGTTCCAAAAGGGGGGAAGTATGACCTTGGGACCTCTCTAGGTTTGGTTTGGGAAGACAAGCATTGTGCAAGTTAAAAGTATGCTTGGGACTCCATGAATAAATCTGGGTTCTTTGAACTTGTACCTTGTGGTGTAAAAGGAGGGAAGAAAGAGTGGGCAATGTTTGGAAGGGGGGGGGGAGGAGGAGGTTGTAACTAGGCTATTAAGGGGTGATTTCTATTGCACAGTGCTGTTTTGATGCCAGTGGAAGAAAGAGTGAAATTTTCAGTGATTATCCTTAGTTCAACTTCATTGCAATGGAAATAATTCAGCGTCAAGCCATGTTTCTGACACATCATGTGACCTGATCAGTGGTTGCTTGAAGTCCAAATCAACGGCTGAGAGTAAAACCATTCCGGTCCTAGAAGCAAGACTACCCATGCTGTCTGACAGCCATGTAGTCTTGTGCCGACAGACCAGATACAGTAAAGAGGTACTTGTTCCAGTGAGCAAGAAGAAGACTGTGCACTGAATGTGTTCAGTAAGTCAGGTTGGAAACGGCGCCTTGTTTATTGTATTTTCAACGTAATGCTGAAATTAGAAAGCAAGTGCTGAGTTTGTTGAATAGAAGCTACTTGATACCTAATAAATGACAATAGATTTCAACTCTACATTGTGCTCTTACAGACATACTACAAGTATCTGGAATGAGTAGTTCACCAATTACATTAAACATTTCTACAGAAAGTTGAAATTAGGGGATACTTGCTAGTTACTATCAATGATAATTGTTATATATCAAACAATCCATTAATTATGTTTTTACCTACAGGTATGTGTTTGTCGAATACAAATCACCTGAGAATGCCATTGAGGCTGCCAAGCAGCTGAGTGGATACAAGCTTGATAAACAACACACGTTCGCTGTCAACTTGATCACAGATTTTGACAAGTAAGTCCTTTTCTAAAGAAGCAATCTATATTGTCAATAGGGAAGACAATTCTTCTTCTTCTTCTGGTTCCATTTTCCGTATGGGACTAACTATTCCACACAAAACAGATGCAACTCCAATAATACCACCAATGTAATGGTGCTTTGTTTTTTTAAATATACAATTTTGAAAATTACCTACCCTAAAGTGTAACTATATTTCAAGACTTGCATGAAAACGGCTTGCTGCACACATGTAAATCGTGTTCATAAAATGTTGCAGAGATATCAAAATTTTAATATAATTTCCTTTGACAGATTCATGAATCTACCAGATGAATGGACTGCACCAGAGAAGCAGCCATACAAAGATCATGTAAGTTCAATTTGGTCTGATCACTTTTACTTACAGTCATTAACATAATGAGGAGCAATACAGCTTTGTGAAAAAAATGGAATTAAGAGTTGAGGTCCCTTATCATAGCTGCCAGCCATTCCTATTATGGCCTTCAAACCAATGTTACAAACCTTAGATTCCTCCCTTTGGTCTGGAAACTCTAAAAAGTTTATACAACATTCCCCAAATTTTGTTATAAAATGTTGACAGGTATGCCTAATAGACATGGAAAGTAGCAATACTTTGTCTTTTTAGATGAACAATATTTTTTTTAATAAAAAAAGAACTTCACCAAATGATAAGCCCCCACTACATTGTGATAGATGTAATTGATTATTTGTTCTTATTCAACAAAATAGAGAAAGATTTGTGCAGTTATTTTGTTTTTTACCTTGTGTTTGCTCAATTTTCAGTCTCCGTATAGAGGCGGTCAGAGGAGCCAGACGTAGTCTCAGCAGGAAAACCCCCGATTTCAAAGACTAAATCTTTTGGTCTGGTCTTTGCAGAATGTAGCTATATATGAAGATTACATGTGATTATGCTTTGTTGTGTTTGTATTGACAGGGTAACATGAGGAATTGGTTGCTTGATAAGGAATGTAATGATCAATACAGTGTGATCTCAGATGGTGGTGAGACTACTGCTATCCTACTCAACAGCAAGACAGAGGCTAACGTTGTAGAGGAGAGGAAGGTCAGACATTCTTTCAATCAAAGAGTTTTGTTTCTGTGAATGTTACACATTTATTTTAGAGGAAAGGGGTGCACACACAGAGGCTTTTGACAAATATGACCAAATTTTCCTGTTTGCGATATTTAAAAAAAATTCCAGAAGCATCTCGTATTTGCAAAAAGTGATTGCACTCTTGATATATCAATTATTTATTGGATAAGCCTTATAACATGATACTTTTGGTACTATTCATGCTTTATCCTGATACATATGTACCATCCATGTTCATTCAGCCATGTTTCTGCCACATCATGTGACCTGTTCAGTGGTTGCTTGGAGTCCAAACAAATGGCTGAGAGTAAAACCAATCCGGTCCTAGAAGCAAGACTACCCATGCTGTCTGACAGCCATGTAGTCTTGTGCCGACAGACCAGATACAGTGTTCTCCTCCAAGGGAGCCTTGATGCATTCAAGTCTCCATACCATTGATAATATTCCAATGTGAAGACGTTTAGTTATCATTTTCTTTTCAGGCATTTCCTAGTGAAGTGATATTGATTAAAGTCATAGCAGCTCATTTGCCAATATTTTGGGGGAGGCAGGAGTGCGTTCAATAAAACACATGCAAAAAAAGAAAATCAAGAACAAATACTCTATACCCATGTGACTGTCTTCATTTCTTAAATCACATAGTCTCTATTTTGTAATGGTTGTTTACAGCGCTGGACAGAGACTTACATCCGTTGGTCTCCATTAGGGACCTACCTTGTCACCTTCCATCAGAAAGGTATTGCATTGTGGGGAGGAGAAAATTTCCAGCAGATCCGAAGGTTTGCTCATCCTGGTGTGCAGCTCATTGATGTATCACCGTGTGAAAGGTATGTAGTGAGTATGTGGTCTTCAGGGAAGCGGAAGGAAATAATGTGTATCATTTAACATAGAGTTAACACCCTTTAGACTTGACAGGTGACTTAGGCTTCATGTGGTGAAAGGAAGGGGGGGGGGTAGAGATTTAACATTTCTGTGCAATATTATTGGCAAAAGAAATTTCAATGTAGGCAATGTGATACATTTTCAAGCCATGTTTCTGCCACATCATGTGACCTGTTTAGTGATTGCTTGGAGTCCAAACAAATGGCTGAGAGTAAAACCTATATGGTCCTAGAAGCAAGACTACTTGTGCTGTCTGACAGCCATGTAGTCTTGTGCCGACAGACCAGATACAGTCACTTTATTTGGAAGTATGGGTTCATGTTCACCTACATGTATGTCTAGAACGTTGTTTAGAGGTGATGTGGTGTAGTGGATAAATCGCTTTGGTCAGATTATTATCTACATTTACTACGCTTTATCCAGGTGAGGTTAACAGGTACCCACAGGGTAAAGTCCTTGATTACTTCAGTGACATATCAGGGGCTGCAGGGCTAGAGTTTGGCTTAGGTGCACAAACTCCTAGGAAGTGCATAAAGACTTTGCTAAAGATGTGATATGAGTCTGGTATGAATGGAAAGATCACTATTATAATAACCCATTATTAATTCCATAGATTTTAGTGCACATCTGACTCGTAACTTGTTACTGTATGAGTGCTACCACATGTCATACTATCTTATCTAATATACTGCTGAATGATTTTTCTCTCCCAGGTATATAGTGACCTTCAGCCCCCTTAATGATCCAAGGGATGAGACGCAAGCAATCATCATCTGGGATATCAAGACAGGAGTCAAGAAGAGAGGGTTCTCCTGTGATAATGCTTCTAATTGGCCAGTGTTCAAGTGAGTAGCATTGCCCTTCTATCCTCCTCATTCTTTTCACGATCTTCTGATTTTTGCCTTCTTTACTTACTCATGTGATTTACTTTTTGCTTAATTTCAATCTTATTCCTCTTAATTTTTTCCCCCACATATTGTTATTGTTTTTCTCATTGTGTTTCTGCTGTGCTCATAATGGGAAACTAATTTACAGTTCATATAACCCTAAGGCTATATAGGATTTTGCCATGATGCCCAAACAAACATTAAGACCACTTGCTCATTCCCTTTTGATATCATGTTATTTATTGAGGGTTTTGTAACCCCCCCCCCCTTCCTTGACTATCTCAGTGACCTGACCTTCAAACTGCTGATATTTGAGACATTATTGTGATAAAAAATATACACAATAGTTGCCATGCCTTTTGATTTGCCACAAAACAGAGCTGGCTTCATAATGGTGACATATATCATAATCATCAGTGACCAGCATGATAGCCCATCCTAACTACAATATTGATTGACTCTGGGCATTCATGATATCCTTCAAGTCTATCTGCAGAGATGGAAATTGTTGATAAAGGACAGTATTCAGCCATGTTTCTGCCACATCAAGTGGAAACACATCAAGTGACCTGTTCAGTGGTTGCTTGGAGTCCAAACAAATGGCTGAGAGTAAAACCAATCCGGTCCTAGAAGCAAGACTACCCATGCTGTCTGACAGCCATGTAATCTTGTGCCGACAGATCAGATGCAGTCCATAATATACAATAAATAAGGAGAGTTTTTCTACACCCTCGTATCCAATTATGATGTTTTGTGTTTTAAATGAATAACGTAATAGATGACCCCATCAGGAAATACAAACTTGTAATGCTCCAAGTGTAGTACAGACACATTCATTCTTTCTTTTATCCATATTTTACTACTCTTGACTCTTGTTATTCATTGTCTACAGGTGGAGTCATGATGGAAAGTTCTTTGCCAGGATGGCAGAAGACACACTGGGTATCTACGAGACCCCATCATTTGGGCTGCTAGATAAAAAGAGTCTCAAAATACCAGGAATTAGGTAAGATTATTGTAAACAATCAAAACTTACTGTGAAGAATAGATAAGTGTGTAATATATAAAAAGAAAAGAAACATAGTAGTGATAAGTTTGAATCAGTAGTCCCATATGTGCACATTTGTGTTTGTGCCCTTTATTTTATGTGCGAAAATATTTCAGCCATGTTTCTGCCACATCATGTGACCTGTTCAGTGGTTGCTTGGAGTCCAAACAAATGGCTGAGAGTAAAACCAATCCGGTCCTAGAAGCAAGACTACCCATGCTGTCTGACAGCCATGTAGTCTTGTGCCGACAGACCAGATACAGAGATTTTATGGCATTTTCACCTGTAAATAAATCAAGAATGTGTTTGTCATTAAACAGTATCCTTAGCTTCAGAAATGAAAAGACTCTACTTTCATAGAGTCGAGTTATATTAGGGAGAGGGTGTGATCAACATGTATCTAAGTGTACATGCTTGACACAGGTGTCATGTTAGTTGTTTTACAGCTCTTGTTAATAAATACTGTGTGACATTGTCAAGAAGGTACAGAACATTGAGGCTGATTTAGTGTACGCATCTCCTTTATGTATTAGTCAAGGAACAGAAATCACGGCAAGGTTTGAAATACCACTAGTGCATCTGTTTGAGTCGTCAGCAACCGTTTCAAACTTTCAAAGCCATACTTAAGATCTACCTTATCCTTGCTGGTTACAATTAAGGTTGTCTTCTTAGAGTTAAACATTTAGTTTGTTGACTTCATATTCAGTCAACCTCGCACAAGTCAACCTCGTATATGTCGAATATCTGCCTAAGTCCCAATTTTTCATCATAGATTTACGTGTGTTAAATCTCTGTATTAGTTGAAGTTTGTAAGTGGAATAATCGCCCAAGTTGATCAAATTCCCAGGACCGTTCCAATGAAAATACACTAAATTCACATCGCCAAAGTCAAACGAAATCAATCACTGTCAAAGCACACATCGCACACCGATTTTGTTTACCCAATATGCCCTCAGTGGCCCTGTATTCCAGACTTGATGGCGCTCTTCTCCGTTCTTCTCTCTCCCTCTCTCCCCTCTCTCTCGTATCCGCCTCTCTCTCGCTCTGCCCCTGATAATCTCTATTCAATGCAGACTTCTGGAAAATGCTGCAAAGTAAACTTTTGCGATCGAAAGTGGATTGGGATTGGGATAAAGATTTTCAACCACTCTCACCTGTCTCAAAGTTAGACTTTACTTTGAAAAAACGATTATCAAAATTCAGTATACGTGGCCAGAATAATCACAATCCAAGCTTTGATTTCGCACCTCTATTCGGGAAAACTATACAAATCGCAGCAATCATGATGGAAATGGATCACAATTTCAGAGTTTCGCGAGGTGGCTGCTGGATAAATAATTTACCCGGGCTTGTTTACTGAGCGAAGTTTTGCCACGAGGTGGCATTATGGCATGGATTTATATTTTTTACATGTGGTCCAAATGAGCAATATTCATGTTTTTCTGTGGTTGTTAACAAAAGTTAATGAATTTTACTAGAGCTTAGGAATTTCTAATATTTTATGGCGTGAACATTCACACCAAGTTTTCTATTTTTAAAGCTCAAAATATTTGATCACTGAATATTTTCATGGGCATTTCTATTGAGTTTATTTTATTTTACTATTATTATTATTTTTTATATTTAATGAGTAAGTTGAGACCCATTCTCGTTCAGTTTGACCTATTTTTTGTACTTTATCTTACAGTGATTATTTTTTGACAATCATGCACTTTAAAATGGAATTATTTTGTGCTCCTTTTTATCTTTGGTTCATTCTTCTACTTTCTTGGTATTTTATTATTTATTATTTATTTATTGACTTATTAGACTTTCCTTGTCATGATTATTTTGAAATATTTATATAAGCAAGTCCATCAGTTTTGAGTCAACATTGCTGGTTTTGTTTTATTCATTAAAAAAAATACTATTATAGGATCAGTTTAATCGAGTACCCTTCCCATTTTATCTACATATAGCATGTAGCTCCCTCGTCTCACCCTCTCTTTCTTCTTGGTTCTCGTGCTGCAACACTTCCATTGTTTATAACTTGGACTCTTGCTTTAGCATAATGACTGCTATTTGCGCTATTTCCGGTGATGTGGTACACACACACACACAGATAAAGGAACTTTGTTTGCATGGATTTACTCAACGAAGTGCATTAATATGTTGTTTGCTGCAGGCTGGCTAGGCTTCGTTTTGCATATTTAGTACAAATGTGATTATGTGTACATGAAAGTCGAATTTGTACGACTTACGTACAACTTATTTGAAGATTGCCTAAGTCGACGTATTTCACTCAGTCCCGTCGAGATCGACTAACGCAAGGTTATCTGTAGCTATATTGATTTACTTTGGAGCTTTTGAATTGAAATTATTTTGTAGGCACCTTGAGTATCTCTAGAGGTGGATATGTCTGCTTTATGAATATTGCCACTATGATAATTAATATATACATGAATTTTCCAGGGAGTTCTGTTGGTCACCTGCAAGCAATATCATTAGTTATTGGACACCTGAAGAGAAAGAGAATCCGGCTAGAGTGACGTTGATGGCCATCCCATCTAGGAAAGAATTGAGAGTCAAGAATCTCTTCAGTGTAGCTGACTGTAAACTCCATTGGCAGAAACAAGGTCATTACATGTGCTGCAAGGTTGATAGGCTCTCCAAGAGCAAAAAGGTAAGCAGTCATATTCTTTATTATCATTTAAAACAACCTTATATGAGTAAAAAGAAAGTTTACCTGCTCACACAGTATCATGAATTTAATTATGAAACTAACAAAATTAGCCATGTTTCTGCCACATCATGTGACCTGTTCAGTGGTTGCTTGGAGTCCAAACAAATGGCTGAGAGTAAAACCAATCCGGTCCTAGAAGCAAGACTACCGATGCTGTCTGACAGCCATGTAGTCTTGTGCCGACAGACCAGATACATACTGGACATTGATAACTTGATAACTTGAAAACTCTATATCATTGCATAGGAGGTCTAGTTTAATATCTCCAACAGATTCAAACACATGGAAGACAAGTGTCATAGTTTTGAGGGTGGTTCCCTGTGTCGAATTGCAAATTGCAAATTGCACAATGTAGATTAGTATATGACTGTATCTGGAAAAAATAAAATATCACTGTTTTGCTCATTTCTGTTACTGTGAACCATAATTATTAACATTTGTAAAGGTTTCCTAAGAATTGATGAATTATCAGATTTTCGTCTACTTTTTTGTTTTTGTTATATTTAGAACCAATTCACCAACTTTGAGATATTCCGAATGCAAGAGAAGCAGATTCCAGTGGATTCAATTGAAGTGAAAGAAACCATCATGGCGTTTGCTTGGGAGCCTACAGGAAACAAGTTTGCTATCTTACTTGGGGAATCCCCTCGAATCTCAGCAAGCTTCTACAACATCAAGCCAAAGGGCAAGGTCGAGCTTATCAGTAAGTCCAAACTATCTATCTAAGTATCTTCTCCTGTTCGGAGGTTGATTGCAACATCTCTCCATTTCACTCTATCTTCTGCCATTCTGGTGCACTCTTGCAGAGTTAGTCCACTCCAGTTCTTGACATTTTCTTCCCAGTTGATAATGGGTCTCCATCTCGGTCTAGTTCCTTCCACTCTTTCCTCCAACACATCCTTTAAGAGGCTTTGGTGCCTTATACATGACCAGTATTTCACTTTTCTCTCCTTAACTAATCCTACCAGTGCAATTTGTTTACGCCCTGCCATGTGCAATATCTCTTTGTTTTTTTCATTCTAAACTATAGAAGCTCTTATTTTTTGTGCAGGTTTTTTTTCTCAAATTTGTGATCTGTGGGGTTGTGAATTAAACAACGTTCAAAAATGTGCTGTGGATGAAGGTGTGAATATGTGGGTCAATTATTGCGAAAGCAGGAACTTGTAAAAGTTGGTGTCCTTGTCATCAGGGAAAATATCTACATGTGAAAATATTGGCTTTTACTCTATTTTGATGTTCATAGATGGTGATACATTACTTAATAAACATGTCAATATATTTCAATTAGATTCTGTTGACAATATTGGTAATATTTTTAGCCATGTTTCTGCCACATCATGTGACCTGTTCAGTGGTTGCTTGGAGTCCAAACAAATGGCTGAGAGTAAAACCTATCCGGTCCTAGAAGCAAGACTACTCGTGCTGTCTGACAGCCATGTAGTCTTGTGCCGACAGACCAGATACACTTAAAAAACGCTTTTCATATTCATTAGTTGCATATTTACGCAAGTTCAAAAGACAGAATGTGTTTCTGTAAATTTCCATGGTCTTATGGACAAATTCAATGGCTCTTTTTAAATGTATACTTGTTTAATTTATGCAACTGTTAATCTTTTGTGCAGAAACTATTGAAAGGAAAACGGCCAATAGTCTCTTCTGGGCCCCAACTGGTCAGTTTGTTGTGTTAGCTGGTCTAAGGAGGTAAGTCTACATTGTCTGCTCACTCTCACTCTCTCTCCTCCACTCTCTCTCTCTCTCTCCTCTCCTCTCAGTCTCTCTTTTTCTTAATTACCTCAAAAATAGCCATGTTTCTGCCACATCATGTGACCTGTTCAGTGGTTGCTTGGAGTCCAAACAAATGGCTGAGATTAAAACCATTCCGGTCCTAGAAGCAAGACTACCCATGCTGTCTGACAGCCATGTAGTCTTGTGCCGACAGACCAGATACAACAGTATCAAATGTAAACTGTATATGTAAAATCATTGAAATATCGAGTTAGTGGTTACAGTCTTCAATAGTTGTGTCTTCAGTCTTCTTTTTAGGGTGACGAGCTCGTTGGATTGAAGTTTATGCTCATTAGCTTCTAACAATCTTCAATGTAACACTTTTTGAAATTAATCATTACATTAAACACTTCATGCAGTAATGAGAAATATACACAGAGAGAATGGATAAGGTAAGGTTCTTTCTAATTTATATTATAATCGATGACACTTCTTTTTCTTTTTTTACCTGTGACAGCATGAATGGTGTGTTTGAGTTCATTGACACTGGCAATGATACCATCACAGTCATGAATTCTACAGAACACTTCATGGCAACGGATGTAGAATGGGATCCTACTGGTCGCTATGTCATCACAGGAGTCAGCTGGTGGAGTCACAAGGTCAGTGGGTCAAAGGTCATAGGATCTATTTAAACAGAACTATATCTTGATTATGGTGATTTTCACAAAGTTGTTCAGATTAAAGGTATTACAAAGTTTTGGTATGGGGTCATGAATTTGGTTCAAATGAAGGTATTGGAAGCATATGCGATTTAACAATATTCAATAATCGTTGTCGCGGTTGAAATCGAGTCTAAAGTGATGAAATTGTAAATAATGTTGTATAGCGCCCTCTCAAGACTGATATTACTTTAGCTTTAAAACAATGTTTCTTTAATACAATCGACGGATTTGCTATTCCCGTTTGGAAATTATATATCAGAACTGCATATTTTGAGATTTTCATGGTCGCAGCTACCATGGAATGGCCTTAGGCGCTATTTGAAAATTTGAAATTTACCGGGAGCACCGGTAAATTTTGAATATTCAATTTGCTCAGCAGAAGTGTTTTAGGGGCTAAATTTGTTAGTGCTTATAGTACATCTACAGGGGCATTCAAATATATCAAAAATTTAAAGAATTAATATCCATCCGATTTCAAAATTTCCCAAAACTTTGCATTACCTTTAACAAGTTTCATTAACAAGATTGACAACTGATACAACACTGGCTTTTTTGCAATTCATGAAAGTTTGTTGGCATAAAAATGGCTGGCATTTATAGTTTGCAAAAGTAAGTCTCCTTCCACTAATATGACATGTCCAATTGACCTGATTTTGACCTGATTTTAGGTAACTGATTCAAGTTGAGGGTATTGAACCTCGTGATCAAAAGAGTAATGAAGTCTTTTTTTTTATTTGATTTTACTGTAAGGTTGACAATGCATACTGGATATGGAGCTTCCAGGGTAAACTGCTGCAGAAATGTGACAGAGAGAGATTCTGTCAAGCCCTGTGGCGCCCTCGTCCACAATCCCCGCTCACCGAAGAGAAGATTAAGGTACGTGTCTTCACAGTTTTATGTTTCTTCCATGTTTTAATATAGTAATGAAACCATCTCATGGATTAATCATGAAGGTCATTTGTAGCTTGTATGGACTTTATATGAGTTTTATTTTCTATATTTCTGTGCAATGGTTAAATTGAAATTTGATTTTCACATTTTTAAAGCTTTATCATTTGTGTAATTGGTTATTTTGTTAAGTATAAAGTTACAAAGAAAGAATTAAGCCATGTTTCTGCCACATCATGTGACCTGTTCAGTGGTTGCTTGGAGTCCAAACAAATGGCTGAGATTAAAACCATTCCGGTCCTAGAAGCAGGACCACCCATGCTGTCTGACAGCCATGTAGTCTTGTGCCGACAGACCAGATACATTTCTGATGAAAATATTCCTAACAGTTTCCTGCTTAAGCAAGTGAAAGTTTGTGACAATTAAAAATGTGATGTTATATTTGCAGGAGATCAAGAAGAACATGAAGTCTTACAGCAAGATATTTGAGATCCAGGATGCCAAGAAGAAATCCAAGGCCTCCAAGGTAAGATAAGAGACTCGGTAGAAAGCAATACTCTATAGGCTGCTTTGTATTTTCACAACACATGAAAATGAGCTTGCAGTGTAGCTGTGAACATGTACTATAAGTAGCTTGTGTTCATTATCACAAAATAATTATTTGTAAAGGTGTCGGTAGACCCTGTCATCAGCATGAATATTGATATGCAAAATATCAGATTCTACCATAATTCTAGACCAACATTAGATCTGCATTCCTAAACTTCTTGATTCTGTATAGTCTCTCTCTCAAAAAAAAAAAATGGGGGGTGAAGTTATTAATGTTTATGAGCAAATATATACTCAAACAGACAGCAACTGCAGTTCTAATGTCTTGTATCAACACTCTGATTACTAATAAATATCAAAGCACAACATCTTATTTTTTTCAGTGTGTAGGATAGGTAATGGCATGTCAAACTTTTATTCTAACTGAAATCGGAGCATCATTGGAAATCTCAAATTAGTTACTGCATCATTTTCTCGATTTCTATGTATTATAAATGAATCCCTAATATGTGTGTATCTTTCAGGAGCTCATTGAACGTCGTCAGCAGCAGATGAATGACTTCGTGGAGATCGTGGAGAGGATGAAGAAGAGATATGATACTGAGAAGGAGACAAGGTTGAAACTACGTGGTGGTCAGTATCTTCATTCACGATGAATATCACTATTTGCACAGAAGGATAATAATAATCTGGATTTATATAGCGCTTAATACGGAATACTGTCTCTAAGCACTGTACAGATAATATAACCCTGGTCAACAGATTCATTCACGCACATTGTGCATCATCTCCACTCCCTGGGGAGTATTCCTACCATACCATCACCATGAGGGCTTAGGCAATAATTATTAAAACAAATGCATTTGTCATCCTACCAGGTCCCCATTTCTCTCTTGGGTATTGAGTGGCAAATGTAGTTTAATGCCTTGCCAAAGGAAATTAGTGCCGTGTCGGGGTTCGAACCACGACCTTTGAATTTCAAGAGTTTAAACCACTCAACTATGACACTTCTACATCTAGGCTTAATGATTTGAGATTGTGTGGCTACCATTTACCACAGAAGGGATTTTCATCCCAAATTTCCTATGTTTTCGTAATCAGTAGGGGGACGCTTCTCCTGTGCAGCAAAGAAAATCCCATCTTGTCTTTTAAATCTTCAGAATTTTTAATTTTTTCTATTTAACTTTGGTATTCTGTGTTATGAGTTGTCAAGTGGTATTGCACTGTGTAGAAGGCATTTTGGATTTAATGGTTTAAGACATTTCTTGCACCAAAGTGTAGGAAACTAATTGTTGATTTAGATAGACAGTATAACCTTAGATTAATAAACCATAATGTGCTTGCTGACTTGCAATAAAGAGAGCTGAGCATGTTGGACTTTTGAAATCTACATAAATCTGTGTTGTTCAGCCATGTTTCTGCCACATCATGTAACCTGTTCAGTGGTTGCTTGGAGTCCAAACAAATGGCTGAGAGTAAAACCAATCCGGTCCTAGAAGCAAGACTACCCATGCTGTCTGACAGCCATGTAGTCTTGTGCCGACAGACCAGATACAATCCGTAATTAGCATTGCAACCTGATTATTGTTCTAGAATAATTTCCTTTTAGATGTAAACATAGGTATGAGTTGCTTGACTAGTTTCAAATGAATTTTAAAAGAAATTATGTTGTGAACATTAACTTGAAAGTCAAACTGAGACATTGTTTTCTGTTCATAATACTTTTGAGTAGTGTATTGAGATTGACCAATGAACGTAATGAAAATAAGCCAGTAACTGCATGATGTATCAACCTCAGTCATGAAGATTTTAAAGTTTAATCTCTCATATTTTTCTGTTTCTATCAGGTGTGGATACTGATGAGCTTGAACACGATGATGACAATGAGGAGGAGGTAGTCGAATTCTTTATTGGAGAAGAGTGCACTGAAGTCGACGAATTCGAACACGAGTAGCCGAGACGATATCCCACCACGTTTTGAATCCTAGAGGACCTAGTCATCTTCTGGGGTTGTTGCCTGCCTGCCTTCCTGTCAGTTTGTGTGGAGAGATCAAATACAAAGAAAGAGAGATTGAGGAGTACACCTGATCATATAGACCAGACCCAGATACGATTTGAACTGGTCTATATCTCTTGTTAATATTATCTGAATTGGTAGTTGGTATATTAGAATTGTCATTGAATTTCTGTGTGAAAATTGTTTATTGCATTTAAGCATTATTTACAAGCCTTTAAGGAACTTTCTTATCACCTTTAAGTTATACTCTTTTCTCTTCAAAGTAATAGACAGAAGTTTGGAAACTAATTTGTCTTTGTAATACATTGCTGATAATACCACAATATATATTAAAGAAATACATAACACTGTTGATAACTATTAAGCAGTTATAATTGATTTAGAATTCAATTCCTGCTGTCATTACAAAGGGTACTTCTGGTATTCAGTACACACTGCAAATTTCTTCCTTGAAGAAGAAGTTATTTATCTGTCTTGCGGTTGTTGTCAGATCTGTAAGGAATTTGAATTTAGTAAAGTAAATCTCTCAGAGAAGTTAGGTATATTATATTTATTCATCTCCATATCTATCAATTCATTCCAATCTCCTGTTATTTACTTTTTTGTTTTGTTTGAACTAGTAATTGCTCAAAGATGTGTTTGTTAGATAACACATGCCATATGTCAGAATTTGTAGAGCTCCTATTTTACTGTGTAGAGAGATTGTTTCCCTTTCGTAAGAACGTAATTTGTTCAACATCATGTATCCTAAAGACTCAACAAGATCGTTTGTCTCCAACATGCCTTCATTGTATAAGTGCCTGCTCAGAGATGAATGGTCCAATGGCTAATGAATCTATGTTTGAAGCTAGTAGCATGTACCAATCATGCGAGTCAAAATCATGCACAAAGTCAACCTCTGGTAATTATGGAAAGATTATACAAACATGGTGTAGGTTGAACAGATGTAGAACTCAAGGTTCTTCAAGGAGTTGTAGGTGCCATGTGACAGGAACAGTTAGGTCAGCTTCTTCAGATGTTACAGCTGGCTCTGACCATCAAACCAGTGTCAGTGACTGTGACTTGTGCTGTAAAGCTATTAAGTTTACCAAGAACAACAAACCAATGTTTGGTGGAAAATCAAAGATTGCATTCAGTTGTGGCATTGAGCAAAGGGTAAACTGTACAAGAATCCCATGTGAGACTTCTTCTTATCCAATGCAAGTAGATTCAAATACGACAACCATTATTTGTTCTAATTGCAACGATCACTTATGCAAAAGACGATGGAAGCAATACGGAGTGTTTCTATGCCGGGCTATTCTTATTAAAATGCTTCTTTCGCCTAAATTATCCCAATATACTTCCAAAAGATGTTGTATGAATGCACGTTCATCAAGCTGTTTGTGGTTAGCAATGTGTCATTGTGCCACACATTATGGCATGTACCCAGACCCATTTAGGATAGCATAATCAATAAACTCTTTAGATATAACAAATGTGAGATTTTCAAATGTCTTCATTGTGTAACTCGGTTTCTTTACATCTCTTAGAAGCATCTCTTAACCTTCTATATTCCCTCTTTCTCCCTTTCCTCCATCTCTTTTTTTCCCTCTCTCTCTCTTTCTCTACCTCCTCATTTTTTCCCCTTCTTTTCCCCCCTCTCCTCTTGCTCATGCACTCATTACTTTATGTGCTAAATCTGTACCCTTCGACAATGGTTCAAGTTTTATTATGATTTACAAGACAGTGTTTCTCTGTAGCCCATTTGTTCGCTCTCTCTGACCGATTCAACCATTGGTCTCTTTCTCCCTTTCTATCCCCCTCCCTCTTCACTTCCTTCTCTTTTGTATACTGTTAAACATCTGATAATAATAATTATTACATTTATAGGGCACTTTATACAGGCGTTTCTAAGCGCACAGGTGGTACTGTCTAACTTAGTATAAATAATTATTCAACATGTTTAATTGCTTAAAAGCAACAACAACTGATCCTGCCTAAACTTACACAAATATCCATTTAACACATACTGTAATCATTCAAGTACATACACATAAATATATGAAGAATAAATAAATTTATTACATACATACATACAAACATGAAATATATGAAGAAGCCTTTGAAAGACGATCATCTCGCCTCGTTCAGAACAAAAGTTATTGATTTTGCATTATTTTCTAATCAAAACGAATTTGTGGATATCCTTCAACAAGTCTCTTGATACACATTGAATTATACAATGTTAACACCTGCGTGGAGAGAGGCAATGTAGATAGAATGCCTTGCAACAGGACACAAGTACAGTGCTGGAGATTGAACCCACGACCTTCGCATCCCCTGTCAAGTGTTTAAACCAGTTGGACATGACACCCTAATCATTACTATCTCTTTGAGAAGACGGTAAATTGAAGGGATATGTTTCTGATTGCAAAGGAAGCTACTGAGACAAAGACCAGGTCTGATTCATGTGTGGCTGAATGATCCCAAGATTGATTCTCCTTGTACATTGCTACTGTAGCATTCTGCCAGGCTCCTGATGAGAACAGAAATTGAAACGGGTTTAGAGAGAAAAGATTGGTATAAGATTATGAAAACTATTTATAGAGGGTGGAAGAGAGACACGGTGAAAAGATGATAAAACAGACGCATGACATTGGGAATATAATAATCGATGCAAATTCTAAAAATCAATATTAAATGGTCAAAATAGAGAAAAAGTCAAATGGAAAGATAAACAGAAATACACATACTCGGAGAGAGAGAAAGGGGGGGGGGGTACAGGATACATCTTGCATTTCTTACTGTATAATTGAGTTTTGTATATTGATACAAAGAATTGTCGGCACATGCAGTGTACGAGTACAACTGAATTGGCAGGTACCCCCCACCCCCAAAAGGGGATATTTTGATAAATGTGAAGTGAATCGAAGTGAATCAAATTTTTCATCACTTTGTTGTAATCCTTTCACACTTATCTCTATCTCAATGTTTTTATTATATCCAGTTCTCTCATTTCACATCTACTCACCCTTGTCTGTTCCGTTAACATGTATCTTACACACTTCAGATCTGTCTGACTTTACTGTGTACTCCAAGCTCCTGAGTGGCTTAGACTCCTTGGCCAGTCCCTTAGAGTGGAATGTATACTTGTGAGATGGGTCTGATTTGTGTGCCTCACTGGAGGATATCACTCTTATGTAGTTAAGGCCTTGTGTATAAAGTGGCTGGTACTGAAACCTAAGTAAACCCTGGAGGCACGTAAGCATTGGTAGAAATACATGTATGACTTTTGCAGGAAAATTGCTGAAAATGGGAAACATAATATCCAATCACATTTTTCATGATTCCACCACTCTCCAACCACATCTACATGAATAAACAAAAGATTCACCAAACCCCTAATCACAATGTTTGTAGACTACATGATTGATTGCTTGACAATGATGAAAGAGAGAATGATCAGTCTGAGATGGATAAATGAAAATTCAAATAAAAAGTAAATGCGAACTTTGTGACCAGACTAATTGTCCATGCAGGCTAGATAATATATTTTTATATGGAAATGTACCAGGGTATTGCTAGTTTACTTATGGAATACACTGACCCTTAAAAAGAGTCCAACATCACCCCCTGGTCCTAACATGGTCCAGTCAAACCTGTCGACAAAGACCATGTTTTTTGTTTCCCTTGAAAATGGTTTCTCATTGAAACATGTACTAAAGGAACCCGTCTACAAAGACCACTTTTTGTGTTTCCCTTGGGCGGTCGCTATAGACAGGTTTGACTGTATATACATTATTTTAAACAATTCTTTCACCCTCCTTACCTTAAAGTTGTTTTGTCTGAGTATTGATGCAGTCTCCTCAGCCATGTGGAGATAGATATGACTGGTTTTATTGACGATGTAAGATCCATTCTCTATGATGGGTGGAAGGGAGAATGACATGATGGAGCTTGGTACTGGTATCATGATGTCATCTTCTTTGATATATGATTTGATCATTGAGTCTAGAAGGTCTCTGGATACAAACACAAGAATCAAAGAAATAGGTGAATAGATGAACGCTTGAACACTTCACATTTGATGGGAGATTTTAACATTAATCTTTTAGATACTGATCAGAAGGTCGAGCAATTCCAAACTGCATTGTATTGTTTAGGATTAGAGCAATTAATTACAACCCCCACAAGGGTTACAAAATTTACTTCTTCTTTGATCGATCACGCATATACAAATGTAAATTCTTCAAAAATTCATGCAGGTGCAATAGAAACTGATATATCTGACCACTTTCCTATCTTTGTAATTTTTGAGCATTTTACAGTTACTAGTAATGATACGTGTCATAGGAGAACTACCACCCGTAGCTTTAATAATTATTAAGATAAAAAGCTTCAGGAAGAATTATCAAAAGCAAGATGGGATCTTGTTTTCAGACAAGAAGACGTGAATAAAGCATATGACATGTTTTACAAGTTATTTCAAGAGATACGTGATAAACATGCACCAATCGTAACACAAAGGCCAACTAGAAATAAAAACACTGCCAAAAAACCATGGATAACTAAAGGTATACTGAAGTCAATACGCAAAAAACAGACGTTGTATTGTAAGTATAAAAGATCAAATTTTAATTCACTATCTGGAGATAGATACAAAAAATTTAGGAATATTCTTACTTTAGTTATAAAAAATGCAAAGCGTAATTATTATAGTGATATTTTAAAACAAAACTGGCACGACACTAGAAAAACGTGGCAGACTATAAATGAGTTATTGTGTGGTAAAAAAGTGTCAGGAAAGGTACCGACATTGAAAAATTGACTGTTCATAAAAACGGAGGGAGTAGGGTGATAACAGATGATCATGAGATTGCTTCTGAATTTAATAAATTCTTTGTTGATATTGGAAAAAACCTGGCAGATCAAATACCACAGAATGATGCAGATTACACTGCATATTTAGGACCTAAGCTGAGTAAAACTCTCTTTTGGAAACCAGTGACTGAAAAAGAAATTGAGAATCACATTTCTGCCTTAGATGTTAACAAGTCATGTGGGTATGATAACATATCAGCACGACTGCTTAGAGATGCGAGTCAGTTTATTAGTTTACCATTATCTCACATATATAATTTGTCTTTACAGGTAGGTAAATTTCCTGATGCCTTAAAAATAGCAAAAGTAACACCAATTTACAAAAAGGACCAAAAGACATCCCAGGAAACTACAGGCCAATTTCTGTATTACCAGTACTTGGAAAAATCTTTGAAAAAATAGTAAATAGTCGGTTGATGGATTTCTTAGATGTGAACAGTGTGCTGCAGCAACATCAGTATGGCTTCCGGAAGAAATACAGTACAAAGTTATCTGTTGTTAATTTGTCAAATGCATTATTGAAATCAATAGATGAGGGAAAACTAACTATTGGTGTGTTCATTGATTTTCAGAAGGTATTTGATACTATAAACCATGATATTCTAATTGGTAAATTATCTCATTACGGAATATGTGGCATTGCGCTCCAGTGGTTTGCAGATTACCTCAGCAATGGATTTCAGTTTGTGAAAAACCAGGAAACAATGTCTCAATATTGTAAAATATCATACGGTGTCCCACAGGGATCTGTTCTTGGCCCAACTCTTTTTCTCATTTATATAAATGATTTGCCAAACTCTACAAGTTTTTTCAACTTCAGATTATTTGCTGATGATTCAAACTTGTTCCATACCTTCCATACCAGACTCGACTAGCACTTGTGCTAACTTCTGGTACCCCCTTTAACAACAAAAGTGTACACATAATCTCGTTATTCATTTGTATATAACATACTTTGTAAAACAATGTTTATATTTTGCATGTGTAATGTTATCGATCTTGTGTTATATTGTTATACTTTATGTAATCATGCTTGATACATTATGTTTTTTTTACTTGTTATAATTTTTGTTGTTAATAAACTCAAACTCAAACTCAAACTCAAAGAAGGTGTACACATGTGTACTAACAAGATTTTTCAATGCATATGTACATCCATGAAAAAATAAAATTTGCATGGTAAACATCACAACAATGAAGAAGTCATACATTGGTCCTTTTTTGTTACTTGAGGTATGTTTTATAAGTTCCCAAGCTGATAACAAATGATATGAATCATTACTGTTTGTTTATCAGTTGGGTATCTCTTAAGTAAAAATAAAAATAATTTATTGTTGAGGGGGTCAACAGGGGTCACCCGGTTCCCGTAGGCATTGGGTAGGTATCACCTAATTACACATCATCATATTTCATGCTTTAACTTTAGGACAATAGCTTTCATTTGACAAGTGTAAAATGCTCTATGATCCAGTCTATGCTAAATCATTCCATTCTCTCTCTCCAAAATAACAAAAACTTTGAAGAAAAGTAAAATAAAAATACATATACTCACTTGGCATTGTGGATGAGAATCCAAGCTTTAGACAGTGATGTTTGTGTTCCTTGACTGATTGCTAGCTTGGCAGCTTCAAGAGAATCGTCCAGAGATTGAACTGAAAGAAGTTAATCCAGTTGTTATTTCAGTATTATAAAGCTGACGAATCCACCTCTACAATTGCTTTCTACTTTCTGTATGTAAAAAACATTACAGCCAAACCAAGACAAATTCATGCTAAATTATTTAAGTAAAAAAATTATTTAATAATCTGCATTTCAAAAGTAAAGGCCTTTCAATAAACCAAATCTAATTATGTCAACAACAGACTTAACCAGGATGACATTTCTGTAAATACCTGTACTTGTTTTGCAAAAATATGAATACATACAATGAAATTGTACAGTAAAAAAAGCATTATTGCAAATGAACAGGAGTGAAACGAGCAGACGACAGTAGATAAAATACAATACTTTTGCATAACACATTGTACTCACCATTAATCCCTGGTGTCATATTGTAGAATTGCATCTCCTTGTATAATTTATACCATACAGGACATAGTATAAGCCCTCTGATGTCATAGGAATAGTCTTTCCATTGACTGGCGTATACCAATGTACTGTACAGACTTGACAGGGATGAATTGACATCAAGAATAGAAGTGGCCTCTGTGCAAGAACAATGAAAGAAGACAACTTCAATCAAAATAAATCTCCATTTAGCATCAAATAATAACCTATGCATTGCAAAACTGCAGAATTTATATACATGCAATTAGAAGTTCAACTAGATGTGGCAACAGTAACACAACATCCATAATACCTTTGATAATTCAACAATCTAGTACTATTATCAACTGGGTTGTAGACGGTGCCAGGAAAAAAAAAAGTTGTCAGAAACAGTGACGAGCTCGTTTAAGTTGCCACAATTTATGGCAACTCAACATTTATGACATGGTTCATACATAACAATAACAAATAGAGTCTGCTTTCCTTTTACCTTCCATTGGACATAGTGTTGTATTAAAGAAAATAACAATACATATATGATATATCCTATAAATATGTACATGGGAAAATACCAATCAATATATATAATCATCAATATTAAATCACACTATTTTTAGCACACATATTTCAAATAGTGTTATCTTAATTTCTTTTTTTAAAACTAATATTAAATGTAAAAAAAAATAAAGATACATACCGGGGAAATCATTGATGGTTGGTATTATAATATACTCTGCTGATGTTTTACTACTGAGATGATACTCCCATTGTACTTCATACGTGGACCTATAATGGAGAGTTTCAATGGAATATCATATATCAAGAAAACTCATCATATTAACATTTAAAACTCTCTTCCATACTATTGCCTATGCCAAAAAAGATTGAAGCCACAGAATACTTTAATACCACAATATATATTTCTTCATTTCAATAATGCAAAACTAAAATGCCTTTTCACTGTTTCAATACAGTAAAGTCCCAATGGCAGAGCAGATAATCACAACATCTTTCAAGACCTACAGCTCACAAAAGTCAATCAAACCAACTACAAAAGACTAATGTAATCATTCAGAACCATTTATTTATCTGACTACTAGTATTCTACTATACTTACAACTGTCATCTGCTCACCTAAAATTAACAAATAAATCTGAATTTATACCATATCATGCTTCTCAACTGAAATACAATAAAGATGGATGTAATATGGATCACTTAAAAAAATATATGTTGAAGCTCACTAAATGTTCTGGAAATTTATTTGCTATTTGTGATGAAATGTAACTACTGTACCTGGACTGATTGTTGATATCAAGACGAGGTAGATAGCGTAGTACACGACCCCATCCAGCACACCCTCTATTATCAAACCCTGGAGAGGCTGATCCACACCATAGCACACATCTTCCTGTAGATACACAGCTATCTCCAAACTTAGACACATTCCTCTGAAAACCAACAAACACATATCACATCACCAATACACTTTTAATCCTTGGCTAATGGACTGGAATTCAATGACTTCAGTTCTTGGATGCAATGTACATTCTTCTGCAAACCAAACAAAATTGAAAATGTAGTTCTCCTCATTGACAGGTTTCTACTTTTCATTCTATTACAATTTTGCCAGACAAGTAACTTCTTTCAAGTTAAAGGAGCCTCACCCAACAAACAGGGCAAAATCTTCTCTTTTAATCTTAGCATACCAGCTAGGAAAAGACTCCTTCATTCCAATACAGTATATACTAAGGAGGAGATACACAATGTAACTGTGAAACAATGAAAGGTAAATGTTATCACACATAGTAGTACATAGTGTACTAAGTTTTGTTTTCTTCTTTAGCAAACCATTATATCTAATCTTCAATAGGTAATTCTGTCAATTTTGCAACATTCATATACCTGAGAATTACTATTCATTTTTACTAGACCCCAACAATGACTTCTACTAGTCTCATTCAAGTACTCACATCAATATGTGGAATGTTCTACAATATGCTCACTAATGTGATGTCTGAATATGATCAATGCGTACTAACCTGATACTGAACAGCATCATCAACAGTGCCATAGAAATCCCATTCAGACATGTTTGCAGGTGTTGGTCTCGTTCCGTACGGGGACCAGCCAAATGTACCATTCAATAGATCACTCCACTCTTCCCACAGTTCTGGGGTAGCAGTGAATTTTAAGAAGCTTCCGATCCATATAGGAGGCTTGGCACCGGGTGGCAAGGTGATGGGCATGGACAGAAGAGCTGCAGGAAACATCAAAATACACAATAAAATGTTTATATAATAACGATGTACCTGAGTGCAAGGGGTTCATACTAACATGAGGAATGAAACGACCTCACACTACTTTGAAATTGTGAGGTCATTTCATTCCTTACAATGTTCAAGCAGTGAAGAAACAAAATGAAATATGGCAGGCTGATTCCAGGGAATGATCCCTTAACTTCAGGTATAGCCTTGTAGGACCTTTTGCTTGGAATTCAATGGTAGGAATGAATAACCAATGTAATAGACAGGGGAGTCATTGTAAGAGACTGTCAACAGTCTGAGAATACCCACATCTCTACACCAGTGCTAAACTTGACTGATAAGTTTTTCACAAATTTGTCTTAGCCATGGTTTGGGCAAAATTTCAAAGCGTTTTGGAATAATATTTCCCACATGACTTGTACCTCTGAACTGTTCTGATGTAAGACCTCCTCCAAACCAGAAGATGACTGGGTTACCATGGTGATATAATGCTAGAGGAGAGCTGTACATGTTGTCCATCAGGTATTGTAGATTGCTATGAAACACATCAATCACCTGTGCATCAAATAGGATAAAATAACAGATAATTTCATATTCAGATATTTTCTTTCTTTAAACCTTCACAGGTGCATAACATTTCAATACATTGTTTTGTATGTACAAATTCACATCCAGATTAACATTTAGCAGTTGGTAGCATGCATAAAGCCTACGTATTAGCTGCATTGCCAACAATGTAAATGATATCAGTGATCCATTTAATGGTTAAGAGTACATCTGTACTCCATACAAAACTTGATTAAAAAAAACCGAAAGTACCCCTCAATAGCTATACTACTCTTTACAGAAAAAAAAAATCCTTCAAATAATAGTGTTGTTGACTTTCCTGTTTACATTTTTTTCTAATTTGGGGGGTATAAGGAGATTTAAAAAAAAAAACAGTCAATAGACCCAAGTCTTGTATTCAACTGTTTACCGGTACCTAAAACATATATGTATAACAATGATAGACTTTTTAAGTGTGTGACTGTTATTCCAATGTAAGTTCACATCTGATTTACATACATACAGTGTAAATCATCTTAGTGTTATAATACATACCTCTTGAGATGATTTGTTCTTTAACTCTGATGCCAACCAATGGTCACACCTAAAAGGAATCAATATTAGAATGGAAAGAAATAAAAAGAGACTGAAATTTAAAAAAATGTCCTGTTAATTAAAGCTAATCTTGAGCTCTGGTATGGGAATGGTAGTCGAGAGAACACAGCTATAAATCATTTTGGATTGTATATCCTGCAGTAGATCGATTGTTTGAATCAGTAAAATAAAGACAACCTCACAAAAATTTGCTGGAAATCATATTCAATAAAAACCACAACTGTCATTTGCACAGTGACCTGTGTTAAGCACGCATCATGGTGTCGGGCCTACATGTACTTACCTTGATTTCCATATCTTTCTATATATGCTCATTACTCAGCCCCTATACATTTTCTACATAGCACATGTCATTTATTTGGAATCTTGAACATTCAGTGTAAGTTTAGTTGGATTCTGTGAGAATTTATTTGTTATCAATACCAGAACTCAAGCTTATCTTAACTTCTCATCTATAGAATATACATTGTTTTTCTCTTTAATAAAAATAATTCTAGAAATATTTCAACTCTAAAATAATACCATCAAAGGCAATATCCATTCAATAATCAATAGTAATGTAATCGTAAATAACTTTTCTCAATAGATCAATGATAAAATACCTAAAATCCATATCAAGTATTACTGGTACAAGTTGCTTTAAAGGTACTATGTCCCATTTGCAGGCCAAAAAAATGAAAAGCTTAAATTCCAACGGCATTTGAAAGACAATACTAATTTAGAACTCCCTAAAAAAAGGGGCTTGAAAATGTCTTTAAGTGGGAAAATAACGACTATTAGTTGTCGAATCGACTTAGGAGCTATAGAGCCAGTAAGTAATAGTCTGATTTTTCAGACCATTGTACCGAATGGTCGTACGTTTTATGCTGCGCAAAGATTCAATCAGTTTAATTTTGGCCATTACAAGAAGTGGGTTATTGATGTAGACAAATGCTCATGTACCCTTTACAGCTCATTTTATGTATGTTATTACCAAAGATGAAAAAGCCAGTCAGTCACTCAATAGTGTCTGACAGTGAAGTCTAGCAAGTAAACGGGTTTCCTTGCATAATTTGAATATTAGGACACTGCTAACGTTTAAATTTCACAGATAGGACATACATGACATATTCATAATTCCTGCAAAGCTCTACAGAATTTGATGTTGGCTGCAAAAGGGACATAGTATCTTTAAATCATTATAACATATTGTCAACTTTTTGTTGTTGTTGTTTTCAATGCATGTTTTTACTTATAATGAACCTTACAGCTAGAGGCAGGTTAATGTTAAGAATTAATACGTACCAATTGACAGCCAGTTTGAATGGTGTATGTCTCTGGGCTAATGTAAGATAGCTCCTCAAAGCTCTATCACTAGAATGATCCATATATCCCTATTAAAATAGCAAAGTCCAAATATGTAATATTGTTAACAAAATACTTTTCAAGACCATGAAGCCTTGTAGTAATGCATACTGATCAGTCAATATTTCTATTAATACTATTACATTTACACATGTTTCAATATTTCATAATTAAACATAAATATCCAGTCATTAGCCTTTGATGATCATTCTGGTTAAAAACAGAGAAAAAGGTAAACACACACACACCCGCACACACACAAACACACACACACAAATGAAATGGTTCATAGCAGACAACTATCAAACTTCTAAAATCATATTCTATCCATGATTTTCTTTTCAATGATTATATAAAATTATTGCAAGAGCAAATTAACTAGTACAAGCAGATTCAATATTATATACCGGTAATCAATTATATCAACCAGTTAAGAGAAGACTGCTAATGTACTATGTATGTAATACATCATAGAATCACAACTCATGTATAGGTATACATATGTATACTTACCCACTCAACCATGAAACCATCGATACCAACTACCTTGGCTTGAAGAATGAGGTATTCCTATTGATGATAGAAAGTAAAGAAACTTACATCTTCATCTTCTATACATGTTAATTCATGCAATAACTTAAAGTAATTAAATTAATGACTCAAGTTAGACAGTACAAATCCAGACAATTAAATTCTATTTTTTTCTCTTTAGAAAATATTGTCTGACCATTAGAAATGATTTATGTCTCAGACAAACATTTATCATCATTATCATCAGCTTTATTATAATCATTATTATTGTCACTATTATCATTACCATTACTACTACAAACTACTACTACTACTACTACTACTACTACTACTACTTCTACTACTACTTATACTTCTACTACTGCTACTACTATTACTACTACTACTACTTTTACTACTACTTCTACTACTACTACTACTACTACTACTAATGATAATACTACTACTACTAATGATAATACTACTTCTTCTACTACTACTACTACTACTACTACTACTACTTCTAATGATAATACTACTAATGATAATACTATACTACCTCCTCTTCTTCTCCTCCTCCTCCTCCTCCTCCTCCTCCTCCTCCTCCTCCTCCTCCTCCTCCTCCTCCTCCTCCTTCTTCTTCTTCTTCTTCTTCTTCTTCTTCTTCTTCTTCTTCTTCTTCTTCTTCTTCTTCTTCTTCTTCTTCTTCTTCTTCTTCTTCTTCTTCTTCTTCTTCTTCTTCTTCTTCTTCTTCTTCTTCTTCTTCTTCTTCTACTACTACTACTACTACTACTACTACTACTACTAATGATAATACTACTACTACTAATAATGATAATACTACTACTACTAATGATAATACTACTACTACCTCTACTACTACCACTACTACTACTACTACTACTACTACGGTACTACTACTACTACTACTACTACTACTACAACTACTACTTTTTTATATAAATAATCTATTTATTTATTCAATTATTAATTTGTAGTTTTACTAATACAGGGGAGCATTGTGTGGAAACTGCTTTCCAGAAGGGCATCACACTAACCATGCATATTAATCCATATTTTCAGCCTGACATTACAACAACAACAAAAATTGCTATAATTTATAACAGTATTATAGTATACCACTGGTATGCTTGAACTTCAAGATCTATTACAGACCCGAGTGTTTTAGGCGCCTTGACAAAAGAAAGAAAGAAAGAAAGATTTCTAAATCTTAAAAGTGGTTTAACTCACCTGATAAACATGATCCTGATCAGATGTAAGACCTAAGCTGGGGTATACTGTGGATGCTATGTCTACATGCTGTGATCCATCCAACGTCAAAAGATCACCATTATAGATGAAACTTCTCTTACTAGCATGGCTCTCATTAGCAACACTGCATTACAAGAAAAAACAACCCACATATAGATATAGTAATGATAGTAGTATGAGCAGATATAATTATGAAACATCCGCTGATTTTAATACTTGACAGTAGAATGAGTTCATGTAAGTTAATGTATATCATGTCAGTGTTAAAAAATGTATTGGTCTTATTCTTACAGTCTAAAGTAAACTTAAATTTGGCATCCCAACATACAAAATTTCTGTAGTCATTTTGACACTCACAATCATACATTGTATAGATAGAAACAGTGCATTATACAGGTAATTATGAAGGAGAAAGTACTCTTTTACATCAAGGGGAAACAAAACTTGTCATGGAGCATGTCAATTTATTCCTATTATGAAAAATTAGACCAAAAGTGGAACTTTCTATACTTGATTTAAAAAATAATACTAATATTAGATGTCCTTTAGGTGGTATTGGCCATTTCAATTTTCCAACACGCATTTTTGCCTTTGGTTTCAGGATGTTTATATACCGGTAGGCATTTAATCTGTGCTGAATAATTGTGACATAAATTCTCAGATCGCACACTCAGATCTGTAGCCCAGCACCTTCTGCAAGTTCCTCGTCACTCAACTCATTTCTACGGCAACAGGGCCTTTGAAGTGGCTGCTCCAACTCTCTGGAAATCGCTCCCTCTGCATGTCCGTCAGGCTCCCACACGACAGACTTTCAAAACCCTTCTCAAAACTTACCTGTTTCTCCTATAATTTTTGACATTGCATTTAATTAATGTATCATAATTAAATATGTTACTCTAATTGATCTTTCATAAATATTTGCTATCTGTATTAACTTTGCTCTTAATGAATTCATACTTTTAGCTACATGTCTTTAGTTTAAGGTTTTTGTATTTTGTTCCTGTAACTAGTTAAATATACTTGTATATGCTTATGTTTTACTTTGTAAAGCGCATAGAGAAACTTCCGTTTATTATGCGCTTAATAAATCAATCTTTATTATTATTATTATTATAAATTGAGGATGTAAATAATGAAGAAGTTTACCCATGATAGGACCATAAACCAAAGCTACCATCATGCTGTCTTGTCAACTTGTTACTTGTTACATCTGCAAGTATCTGGATGAGATTAGGAAAAACACAAACAGCATTCCTGTTCAAGATCTTTCCAACAATGCATAACATACCTCTTGACAAAAGTGGACTATTTTCACACAAATTACATTTTAGTCTTAATATTTGCAGATAAATTCCACTATGCTGCATAATTATAGCAACTCACCACATAGATTTAAAAAAAAATTAAATGGCATTTTTTCTTCTACATATATCACACATAAATTTTTATTGAATTTCATCACACTATATAATCTTAATTATTGTTAGGCCCCCAACAAATAATACCCAATTTTAACCAATGAATTGAACGATATTTCCTCTAATATAAGATATATTTTGAATTAATTCTATCAAATATGTCAAAGAAACCAAATAACTAATATATCATGAATCCACATTGAATAACACATTGGGGATTGCTTGTACCGGTACATCATTTCATTAGATATTCAATAGCAAAGAACAGAAATTAAAGACAAGACGTACAGTGACATTGAATTACAAAGAAAGATGAAAGCACATTTTTAAAGAAAAACTCAGGACTTGATCCATCACAATTGCCTACTGTCAATGACTGTTAAGTGTTGAGTGTTGTGCCTCTTTACCTTTACCTTTACCGCAAATACTGGAAGAATGCAGAGACAGCAGTACCAGTCAAGCTTTTAAGCCAAAATGTGCATCACAATTCACAACAAGACTCAAGAGTGTGAAATAAATGTTATCAGGCTGCTTTATCCTCCTTTTTCTTGTCTTTACATGTGTAAACATACAAAAGCTAGAGCTAAGTCTACTGACTAGTGACTATACTGGACATATATTCTAATTCTATTTCTAGATCAGGCAGTAGGCAGTACAGTCTAACTCTAGAGTACTAAGAGAAGGGTGCTAATTAGTCTGTACCACGCCCACACTGCACTGTCTGCAGATCCAGAAGGCAGAAATGAATGGCAGAAATTCAACATCAAGAAAAGTATCATTAGATAGGCTAATTGAGAAAGAAACTGTCTCGAAACAATTGGAAAGGTTGATTATGTAATAGATCTACATACCTGTTTTCCTGTACATTTTCTCCATAATTTCAAACAGATGATTAGCAAAAAGAGTGAAGATTTTATGTGCATCTTTATCATACGCTCCAAATGCATAACCTCCAGACTTTCGACTGCATGCAGACCAGGCGGGATGTAGGCCGCGCGCCGCGAGGGCCGCACCGTATTCAACTGCTAGGGCCGCTCCCAAAGACGTATCCAGTCTCGGCCTGTCCATTCTCTCACAACACAAGTACATGATCATAACAAGACTGGAACCATTTCTTTCAACAAGATGTTTGTGTGTCGAGCACGGATCACAATAAAAGGTCTGATAGCAATCTCTTAATGTCGGTTGACGTGATATGAGCGTGAGAAATAGTTTTGCGGGAATATTGAAGAGCAAGAGCGGATAAGATGGCATCAACTCCGACTGTGTTTTTGCTCATGATGAGCGGTCAGATTGAAGGAGGAGATGTGAGTAACGAAGAGTCATTCTTTTCAACCATGAAATGCATGAAATACACTCCGTAGAGACATTATGAATTATTACAAATACAAGATGTCAAGAGTCAAGACCATAATAAGATGTGTACCCATGGCCATGTTGCATGTTGGTTGGCATGTCTTTGTGCATTTGAGGGTAGTGTAGTTAAAAAGTCTTCGAATCCAAATTAAATATCTAATAATACTGTGTTTTAAATGTTGTAGTATTACTTCTTTCATCTTGCTTAATGCCATGCCATATAGGCATAGAGTAGACTAGGCCTACAACATTATGATGGACATTCAGTTAGCCTACATTCAGTTGACAACAAAATTATTCAGGACGAGATTATTCTAGGCCTAGGCTATACCCTTGGCCTAGGCTATACCCTTGGCCTTATAATGTTATATAATAATAGTTATATCCTGCCTTAGCATGCTCAGCCTTACCAAGATTTGTAATTTTTGAAGTAGTCTATATGTATGTGAAAAATTGATTCCGTTTTATGTTTCTTGAGAATTTGACATATTAAAACATATATCTAAAACTAAGTATTCAAACAAAGGCTGGGCCCTAATTCAAGTTTCAACCAGTCCACTTCACTTTTGAGTTTTGTCTTTTGAGTTACAAAAAAAGAAGTTAATAGTTAACAGATATATATCGGTTGGTTTGCCAACATATACTAGACCTATAAGATTTGCCAGTGTTTCTTATTAATAGTTTGATTTTTTTTAAAGGCATAGATCTAATTAAAAGCTAAAAATCATAATATTCAGCCTCATAGAAGTAGAACTTACAATTTTCTTTTCTTTTTGTATTTAATTCTGATCTTCAGTTTCCAGAGTTTGATGATTTGTACGTCAAATACAACTTTGTTTATGGTCCAGACTGGGTCATTACAAGTGTAAGTAACTTACATGTACTTCAACAGTCGTTATCCTCCTCTATTATTGTGTATTGTTTTAATCGTTTCTTCCCCCTCTACTATGTATGTACATGTAGAAAGTTAAGCCATTTGATATTAAGGCTAAGCCTACTTTATGCTGGAGTCTTTGGGTAATGCGTGTTATCAAAATAATATCCTATGCGCAATGGGTTATTTAATTAAAACTACCAGATCTTTTCTTTTTTTTGACAAAGAAAGGCTTTTCGTTTTTAAACTGAGAAATTGTTCATGTTTTGTTAATTTAGATTTCATGGAATAATTTTGCATCGATTTGACCTATGGAAAATATACTATCATCGTTAATTGATAATCATATAACTTGTCTATCAGAACTTGATGGTATATTGTAACTTGTAAGGATCAGAACTTGATGGCATATTGTAACTTGTAAGGATCAGAACTTGATGGCATATTGTAACTTGTAAGGATCAGAACTTGATGGCATATTGTAACTTGTAAGGATCAGAACTTGATGGCATATTGTAACTTGTAAGGATTAGCTCAGGATTACTGTCTTGCACTATAATGTGCAACTTTTCCTTTTTTTTCCCTTTTTTCTTCTTCTTTCTTCTTCTTTATTCCCTTGTATTCATCGAGACGTGTAGGCCTACCTTTACATGAATGTAATATGATAGACATAGATGATAAGGTAAATTACCAGACCAGAAAAAAGTTGTGAATCAAGGATTTTGTGACATTCATAGGGCCCTAGGGGGCACAAATTTGAAAACTCTTTTTCAGGAAAATAATGAAAAAAAAGAAGAAAAAAAAAGCTGTCTGATTCAGGTCTTACCACTTTCATGTACATATGTACACATGTACCACTTTGAGGGGGCATATCAATGGGCCGTATGCATAAAAAGTAGCAATTGCTTGTGCTAGCCTTTTACTTGAATCCGTATGCATAAACATAAGCAATTGCTTGCAAGCAAATGCTTTTGCTAGCAAGCACAAGCAATTGCTTGATGTCCATAAGCAATTGCTTAAAGATCAAGCAATTGCTTAAAAACGTATGCATAAAACGAACCTTTTGCTTGTTCTTATAAGCAATTGCTTACGTTTTCAAGCTCCGTCATAGCAGCTTGAGCTCTTGCTTAATCGGGACGTTCGCGGTTAAGCATCATGTTTATGCTCGTTAGAGAAAACCAAAGTTGTACAGGAGTAGAATAAATCGAGAAGAAATTGCTCCCGAGACCTATCGGAAACTATTCCGTTTCGACAAAGAGAACGTTGAGTGGTTAGCACACAGGTTCATACCTGAACATGATGAAAACCGGGGAGGATGTCTGACAACGGTGGAGAGCATGGAGGCCACGCTCCACTACTTGGAATCCTGGAATGTTATACTGCCATGTCAGGAAAGGCTACCCCACACGCATGACATTTGAATACACTACTAGTATGCGAAACCCGCCTTTGTTCTCCCATGAATGATGTTCGCACCGGCGTGGCGTCGCTATTGTTGAGATCGTAAGCAATTGCTTGCTGGAGGCAAGCAAAGGTTTGAGCACAAGCAAAATGTTATGCATACGGATTTAAGCAATTGCTTGAGCTTGATCTTTTGCTTGACAAGCAATTGCTTGTGCTTGAAGCAATTGCTTGCAAGCAATTGCTACTTTTTATGCATACGGCCCAATATCTGTGTACTGACCTAGATAGCCTGTGTCTGCCATTGTTCTCATTCATAAGTTTCATTTCATAATATATTGTCTTTTTTGTTTTTAATTAATGCATTTTATTCTGTATTCGTTAACCTAAGTGTCTAAAATTTATTTCTTACCATAGGGTCTTGAGGAAGGTATTTCACAAGTGTGTAAGAAGAATGTTTATGGAAACCAGTACTTTGTGTGGAACTTTCCTCTAGATGTGACATTCAAGAGCACCAACCCATATGGCTGTAAGTACCACTCTTACGATTGTTAAGCAGGGCTCCCACTTAGCCGAGTTGGAGCCTCGAGTGTGCGAGCTGGCGCGAGCTTAAACTCGCGTGAACTCGCTTGAAATTGACTACTTTTTAATGATATTTGCATGAGTGATCTACGACGCAATATCAAGTTTCCTACGATGGATGTACGAGTAAACCGAGCATGATACGAGTCACGCGTGACGCGCGCTCAGTATGAGTGGCGATGCCATGTGTACGACTTGTACCGATCTACCAACGAGTTTTATACGAGTCATATGCGATCAAGGGGCGGGAAATGCATAATTTTGGCGCTCTCCAAAGCAGTAAGACCCCGTACTCGATCTAAACTCGCGTCGATCTCGTGGGCAACTCGGCATGACTCGCAGCAAGATCGTCGTGCTCGTACTCAACTCTTGGAAACTCAAATAGCACTCGGTATATACTTAAGTATAATTAAGTATAATTCAAGAAGGTGGCTAGCTGCTACGAGTTATGAAGAGTGCAGCGCAAGCTTGTTACGAGTAATGCGAGTATATTACGAGTGTAAGCGAGTTCACCTCGAGTTACAATGAATCAGTAACAATTTTGAACATGTTCAAAATTTTGGAGCTGCTCGCGACTTCGAGGAGAGTCGTGGAATGTTTCAAAGAGTTACGCCGAGCCATACCGAGTTGTTGCGAGTTATCCCGAGTTACAAGAAGAGCTTTTCAAGTTACTGCGAGTGCCTCTTTGAGGCAACTCACCACAACTCGCCATAACTCGCTAATACAACTCAGCTAAGTGGGAGCCCTGCTTTAGACTAGAGCTTGCAGAAATCACAAGAAAGTTTTGAGAAAAGTTATTATTAATTGTTATTCAGTATGTGGTGTCACTTATGTCTAGGAGGGGAAAGCAAACTGAATCACCAGGGTCTCCCCTACTCTTAAACGGATAGTGCAGTGGGTTCTTAATGTGCAAAGTCATACAATACAAACAAAATAGAGCAGTGCAAGATGTGTAACTCCATGCATACATATAGGATGTCAGTGTTGGTATGAAATGTACTGATATACAGTGGATTTGGTTTTGAACTGTAGTTTGATAAAAATTCATAGACCAGTCTCATTCCCAGCCATTATATAGAACTGAAGACATGTAGTAAAGATGACTCTTGTTTAGTACACCAGTCTAACCTCCCAGTATGTGTAAGTCCCTTGAATTCTATTGATTGACTTGTTTGCATTTACCAAGACACAACAAAGTAATTACTGAAAGATATAAGGTATTCACAAATCCTTACAATTCACAAAAGTCGATCCCCTGTTACATCTTCTCAAAAGTATGAGAGCAAGATATTGAAATGATGAAGTGATGATCAGTGCAAGACAAGTTACCTACTCAGGTAGTAAGAGTTGTTTTATGGTTTTAATATTAAAATTCATTTGTCTTCAGTATTTTGGTAAATATCAGCAGAAAGCAAATTTTAGAATGTTTGTAGTAATGTTGTGCATTAATTTTTGTAATATATTTCAGGCTGCAGAAATATCTCTTGTAATGATTCCAAAAGTGCCTAATGATCTTGCATGTGATATCACTCTCTCTCTCTCTCTCTCTCTCTCTCTTTCTCTCTCTCTCTCTCTCTCTTCCCTTCCTCCATCCCTCTCTCTCTCTTCCTCCATCCTCTCTCCCTTCCTCCCTCTCTCCCTTCCTCCCTCTCTCCCTTCCTCCCTCACTCTCTCTTCCTCTCTCTCTGTCTGTCTTTCTACATGCAGGGCCTCAGTTGGTTTTGAGTGTGTATGGTTTAGATGCTTTTGGAACAGCTGTTGCCAGAGGGTATGGAGCAGTACACATACCTATCACACCAGGAAGGTAACTGAAACGCTTCAAATAATAAATCTATTTTTAAAACGGTTGATTCATCATCATTGTTTACCATCCCTTTTCCCACATTGTTGGGTTTGGTGTTTCATTTCCCTCATGACCTTCTCTAAGCCTTCTGGTCTTCAGCATCCACCTGGGTGAGGCCAGATGCTCTCATATCTTCTAGTGTCTCCTTCCAGATTTTGCAAGGTCTACCACAGGGTTTTGAACCCGCAACCTGGAAGGTCATTGCTCTCTGAAGCCAATGTTTTTTTCTCTCCTAACCACATGACCATATCATCTCAGTCTACCCATCTTTATATCCTGTGAGATTGTTGTCAGTCCTAAGGATTGGAGGAGATCTTCAATTCTTCTTTCTGTGTTTTAGAGAGGTCTGAATGAGAAGATAGTTAAGGAAAGTACATGTGGCTTGACTTAAAGGTAAAGGCCAGTTTTGGAAATGCCCTCTCTCAAAAAATGAAATGGAAGCTCTCATTACCAATCATGTGAAAGAATATGTTTTGAATAATACGTGATGATACAAATTTTGCCGGGAAACCGCCTACTAATTGATATATTTGGTAAATTATTATATCTATTTTGACCAAATAGATATCGCGCACGTGGTCGCGTAGTCCCATATACACCTTTCTGTGTACAGTGCTTGTAACTTTACCAAGACTGGGCCAAATTTCTTATTATTTTGATGATTCCAGAACCTTGCAGTACACACCAATACTGATATGCTAGATGATCAACCTTTTCTGATCGATTCCACAACGTTTCTTTCACAATACAATCGCATGACCAGTACTGGTCTTTATCTTTAATGTACACCTGAACAATGAAAAACCTTATTCCTCAACACTGTGACATGGATAAATTTTACTGTGCTGCAAGTTTTATTCGTATCTGGTAGCAATATATTTTAAAGAACTGTTATGATTTCCATAACCTGAGTGTCATATATTTACAAAGAAGAGAGCTTTGTTGATTTCCATACTTATAATATGAGTTATTACCATGAAACATGAACATTGACATACATGTAGCATTGAAGGGTATAAACATCAATGGTAAGCATACAACAATGGAAGATTCATCCTTAAGTTTCAGGGAAAAACATAACTTTTGACACCTGAGATGAATGCAGGAGACACAGTGTTTTCTCATCATACCTTTGAATTGACTTGTAAACCACTATTTTTTTTTGTTCAATGATGTCATGTATCACTACATGCTATGGAAGTTTTTATTGTAACAATAAGTGTGTAATTTTTTTTCTGTCATAGGCATTCAAGAATAGTTCCTATGTTTGTACCAGAAGCTTCTTCAAGATTCCAGAAATTCTTAGGGTGAGTTTAGATTCCTCAACTATCATCAATATAGAGTTATTGAAGTGAGCCCTCTTGTGACGGGTGAGTTTAGATTCCTCAACTATCATCAATATAGAGTTATTGAATCGAGCCCTCTTGTGACTGATGAGTTTAGATTCCTCAACTATCGTCAATATAGATTTATTGAAGTGAGCCCTCTTGTGACGGGTGAGTTTAGATTCCTGAACTATCATCAATATAGAGTTATTGAAGCGAGCCCTCTTGTGACTGGTGAGTTTAGATTCCTCAACTATCATCAATATAGAGTTATTGAAGTGAGCCCTCTTGTGACGGGTGAGTTCAGATTCCTCAACTATCATCAGTATAGAGTTATTGAAGTGAGCCCTCTTGTGACTGGAACAAGAAAGCTCTTATATTTCATATCATATCTCTACTGGAAATGGGTTTTAGGGTTACTGAGCCAACTAGACTAACCTTCGCATCCTATCAGGTATCCACCTGGGTGGAGAGTGGCAAATATAGATTAATCTTGCAAAAGGACTTAAAGAGCACTAAGTTCACTCCAATAATAACTTGCTCTCAATAGAAGCAGAAAATCAGACAAACTAATCAAAAAAAGTTTGAGCAAAATCGGATAACTAAAAAGAAAATTATGAATTTTTTAATGACCTGAAAAACTTTGAAAATCACAAGACAAATTGGCAACTCACTCATGATTCTGTGATGTCATTGACTCACTATCCACTAATTGTTTTCTTTATATTGATAATATAAATTTCCAATTTTCCCCCTAAAAATCTTATTTCCTCACACCAGCATCCAAGTTATATTGATAGTAATATGTTTTTGTGTGGATGCACTAATATATATAGAGTAATTTTGTTTATTCTGTTAAATCATGAAAAATGTGAATTTTAATTAAAGAGAAGGTTCATTGAAATTTGGATGCAATGCAGGCAGCTTGTACGTACGCATATACGTACGCGTAATGCACAGACAAGCCTACGGTATACTTGAACGCTACATCGACGATATATCCACTCGCTATTTGGAAGTTATAAAATTGATCTATAGTCTAGAGATCTCCCAAATCTCCATTGTCGATTTTGATATGTCCGAGAGACCTTCTTCCTCTGTCTCCTCAAAACTCAAATCAAGTATTTTTTTCGTCCATATCGATATTTCCAGGGTATTTTGATGAAGGTAAACAACGTTGGGTATAAATGAGAGTCAATGCAATACATGTGAATTGCACGTAAAATGCATCGCGCACCGTCGTCAATCATTTCAGCTGAGCGGCCCATTGTTCATTTTGTGACGCCACTGAAAAATCAGTTGAAGTATGATGTTTTCGGGGTCTTGAGTGGGTTGATTTTTTGTCAAGTTTAATCAACTTTTATAATTTTTCGCTGAAATTTACAAGTTACACGAACGTAATATTATAATCAGTGTAATTTTTTGATTGGAATGGTACCAAATTCAGTCAAGTTTAAAATCAATGAACCTTCTCTTTAACTATTTATATGAAAATTAATAATTATGAATATACAGTTTTCCGAAAATAGTATGAATTTTTCCAAGTTCATAAAAGATTGTGACATGTCATGCATGCAATATGATACAAATCATATAACCTGGGCAAAGGCATGGGGAAATCAAGTTCTTGGGGATAAAAAGGGAAATTAATGGGATAAAAATATATAAAGCAATTGATAAATAGTAAATGATGTCACAATCTGATGACCAATTTGGCAATTTGTGTAGTGATTTTCATTGTTCCA
Source organism: Mesocentrotus franciscanus (assembly GCA_037976565.1). Taxonomy (NCBI): domain Eukaryota; kingdom Metazoa; phylum Echinodermata; class Echinoidea; order Camarodonta; family Strongylocentrotidae; genus Mesocentrotus; species Mesocentrotus franciscanus. The sequence goes on from CP137673.1 coordinate 37,180,877, forward strand.
TAGTTTTCATACTTAAAAAAAAAATCATAAATTCCTTAGTAGTGATTCGATTTTCCTCAAACTTGTTTTGCTCTGCTTCTCCTGTTTTTCTGCACTGTTGAAAGCAAGTTATTTTTGGAGTGGACTTAGCCTTTACCGTAAGTGCCGAGCTGGGATTTGAACCTGCAACTGTTGGATTAGGATTCAAGTGAATGAACCACTATACCATAACATCTCCACAATGCAATGTTTATAGTGGCATTAAAGTCATGTTTGAAATGTCTGAAAATTGTTATGTGTGGTTCCTGCACCAAATTATGCCCTTTGCCACTTCATTCACAATCAGTTTAATATCATAACATGTACATGTAAAAGGAAATGTTAGGAAGAAAATGCCAGCTCTTTATGGTTTAACAATGACAGGATATTTTCCTAAGGCACTGATCAAGAAGCAGTCTTTCTCAGATATTTTTTTCTTCAGCGTTTCCCTTTAAAGCATGCAGAATTAAACTTTATTTGGCCCCTGAAATGCTAGTAGATACAATTTTATATCATGTATAGCTTTATCTACCAGCAGGTTGATGGATTATAGTAGGTAGTAACATGAGATTTATGGTATCTCAAAGCTTCTTGTGTGATAATGTATCTGTGGTTATGGTTAATGTAATCACATTTTTGCTTTTATCAGTGAGGCTGGTTCGGTCCCTACATAATCTCTCCAAAAATGGAGATAATATTCACCACTGCCTCCCACCCTTCATCTTCATGATGAACAAACATGTATAATATTTCAGCCTGGTTTTCCAGTGTCGAGGTAAACCTTACAAAGTATACAAACGTTTAAATTAAAAAGCTGTATAGGGCCCCAAGCAAGCATAATTAAATTAGAAGTTAATGAGGGGATAGGTTACTGATGCACGTGTAGTTTAGGTTACATCCATTAATTTGAATACAATATTCCAGTATGTATACTCAACCCTCATCTTATATGTTATTTTTATTGCTCAATTACAAGGAGTATCAGGTTGGGTTTGTTTTGATCAGGACAATTACACCCAGGAAAATTACCCCCATCCGGGAAAATACCCCCCTCCCTGCCCCAGGACAACCAAGGACAACCACCCCGAGGACAATTACTCCCCCGGTTCATTAAAGGGGAAGTTCAGCCTGATAATAAGTTGGTTTTAATAAAAGCAGATTTTTTTCGGGGGTAATTTTCCGGGGGGTAATTGTCCTTGGGGGATAGTTTTCCGGGATTAATTTCCAAGGGGTGATTGCCCAGGGGGTAATTGTCCTAGAACCAATTTTATGTACCATTATGTAACATGTACATGTAGGTGCAATTACCGGTATGGTTTATAATCATTATTTTCATGTTTGTGTGTGCTTTTGTTTTTCAAACTGATACTGCTACCTCAGCTGCTTCTGCTGCCACTGCTGCCACCAACACCATTTCCACCACTACAACCACCACCACCATCACTTCCAACACAACCACCACAACCACCACTATTATCACCTCCAACACCACCACCACCACTACCACTACCACCACCACCATCACCTCCAACACCACAACTACTAACTACTACCACTACCACTCCCACTACCACTCCCACCACCACCAATACCATCAATATCCCCACCACCATCGCAAATACTACCACCATCATCACCACCACCACTACCATTGCCACTCCCAACCCCACCACCACAACTACCACTAATATTAATTCTCCAACTGAAATTCTACTACTAACCATAAGTACTACCACCTCCTCTCCTTGTTTTGTTTACAAGGTATCAAGTATATCAGAAAGGACTCAAGAAGATATGTTGACCTTTTGCCTTCAGCTACTTGTATAGGTCAAGTGCTGTGATATACCAGCTGTTTTCTTCAAGCATGTTTTTTTGTTTGTGATTGATGATGTTGTGACTAGGCCATAGTAAAAGGTTTCATTTATAGGCAATGTGTACATGTATTTACAGTTTATGAAATATAATATGTGATATTAAACTGCTTCAAAGTTCAAACCATAGCAGTAAACTGATCACGAAAGTACAATAGATTGAAGTGATGTGACCTTGGAGCTGAGCCAAGTGCACAAAGCAAAAAAAAACACAAAAAACTATTCAAGTTACTATTGGGCCACAATCTCTTTGGATCCATGGCTCCATCCTAACTTCTATTACCGGTAGGCTTCCTGATGGGAAATGATTGAGTCTGTATGCATGAGCTTTATCTTTCAAATTTGGGGGTACAGAGTCAGACTAAGATTGTTGAGCCCTTTATAGGAGGGCCGGGGTGTATTGTTTCACTGGTATACTTTGAAGTCCCTCTTAATTATCCCCTAGCCGACGAAGTCGGAGGGGATATAGTAACGCTGCCGTCCGTCCTTCCTTCCGTTCTTCCGTCCGTCCATCCGTAACAAATTTGGTTTCCGATCGATAACTTCAGTAATGATTGACGGATTTTAATGAAATTTTATATGAAGGTACATGGTATCAAAACACAGCCTAAGTTCGATTTCGGAGTATGTAGGTCAAAGATCATAGCTCATTAAGTTTGCAAAAAAATACAAATTTGGTTTCCGATCGATAACTTTAGTAATGTTTGACGGATTTTAATGAAATTGGATATGAAGGTACATGGTATCAAAAGACAGCCTAAGTTCGATTTCGGAGTATGTAGGTCAAAGGTCATAGCTCATTAAATATGCGAATCTGGTATTCCTTCGATAACTTTAATAATGTCTGACAGATTTTAATCAAATTTGATATGAAGATACATGGTATCAAAATACAGCCTAAGTTAGATTTCCGAGTATGTAGGCCAAAGGTAGGCTGGCAGAAGGGTGTTCGAGCGACTCGAAAACTACTTTTCGAATTATTCGCATTTAAAGATTTGATTTATATTTAAACTGCTTTCCGTCCCGAAAATTGGTTTAAAACTTAAAAGACTAATAGAAATGTTATAGTAGAACACGGCAACAATTTTTTTTCGGAAATAAGTCAGTTTTATAAAAGTTTGAGGCAATTTAGTGCTAACGCCCTTCTGCTTCTAAAGCGCTTCATTTTTGCCCTGAAATTCAAGCTAACGCCCTTCTGCCAGCCAGGCGTCGAAATATGCGAATCTGGTTTCCGTTGGATAACTTTAGTAATGTTTGACGGATTTTAATGAAATTTAATATGAAGGTACATGGTATTACAATACAGCCTAAGTTGATTTCGAATGTGTAGGTCAAAGGTGAAAGGTCATAGCTCATTAAATATGCAAAAATACCTAATTATATATGTGAAAATGTGGTTAACTTCCTTGCCTAGTAATATAATAGTATAGTCTAATGGAGGTAACTTGTTCTGACATATATAGGTCATTTGTACCCTGCGAGGGGATGCTATGCTTTGCGTTGACTTGTTTATATACTTACCTGAAAATAATATAAGAGTGTGCTTTGCATTTGCCATGGATGTGGATTAAAGGTAATAGAAAATCAATACAGCAAAACACAAAAACAAAAGCAAAACAAAATCTCTGAAGCACTTTGATTGGTTACTTGTAATGGTACAAGTGCGGTATAAGTCAATAAGAGCAGTATGGTTATTCATAAGTTACAAAATGTTGGCATACAACATATTCTGGACAGTAAGCAGCCATCAAGGACAAGGTTACCTAAAATGGGTTGTTATTTTTGTCTCGCCTGCGTAGCAAAAAGCGAGACATAGGCGCCGCTTTTCCGGTGGCGGCGGCGGCGTCAACATCAAAAACTTAACCAAGGTTAAGTTTTTGAATTTTTAATATAATTTTGAAAGTATAAGTTCTTATTCAATGAAACTTGGACTAAAGGGTTATCAAGTATCCCCAATCATGTGAGGAGAATTTCAGGTCACTAAGTCAAGGTCAAAGGTCATTGAAGGTCAACAAACTTAGACCATGTTGTGGCATCATCATCAAAAACTTAACCTGAGGTTAAGTTTTTGAATTTTTTAATATAATTTTGAAAGTATAAGTTATTATTCAATGAAACTTGGACTAAAGGGTTATCAAGTATCCCCAATCATGTGAGGAGAATTTCAGGTCACAAAGTCAAGGTCAAAGGTCATTGAAGGTCAACAAACTTAGACCATGTTGTGGCATCATCATCAAAAACTTAACCTGAGGTTAAGTTTTTGAATTTTTTAATATAATTTTGAAAGTATAAGTTATTATTCAATGAAACTTAGACTAAAGGGTTATCAAGTATCCCCAATCATGTGAGTAGAATTTCAGGTCACTAAGTCAAGGTCAAAGGTCATTTCCGGTCATCAAACTATTTTGTGGCATCACGTTAAGATCTTGAATTTTTAACGTAATTTTGAAAGTATACATTCCTATTCCATGAAACTTGAACATAAGGGTTATCAAGTATCACCAATCATGTGATTAGTCTTTTAGGTGACAAAGTCAAGGTCAAATGTCCTTTCAGGTCTGCATATTCTTAGTCAATATTCACTTCAAAATGCTGATTAGATTCAGAGGATTTCATTTTGGGGGGCCTGCTAATGGGCCACCCTGCCTATAAATAATGTCCCTACCTCAATTTTTCATCATATCGAATTGCGTAATGCAGGTGAGACCGCCAAGAGCGTTTCACTTGTTTAACAATAGCCAGCATATTAAAAAGTTCAATCAAATTTTATGGTCATAAAGTTAAACATGTGATGACCACCAGTACATAATTAATATTACTGTGTTCAAATTATGGGTTCTTTATCTTTCTGAATTTATACCGGTATGTATTTTTTTTATGGAATATGAGACCACCAGTCCATCACAATTTCTGCATTGTTTATACAGGAACTTCTAGAAAATCAAACATGGAAAATACCTCTCTGCTGGCCACATCTTTTGTATGCCTTTAGTGGCAAGTAAATTTAATGAACATTCAGGCTGTTATTTACACATGATTTTTTCTAACTTCCTTTTTATTACCTGGTAGTGTTAATTTTCCTCATAGTTTGTCTATGTATATTATTATACAAATCAACAAGAATGATTCTTAAGTTTCAGTTTCAGTTTCAGTTTCAGTTTCAGTTTCAGTTTATTTTTCTCATTTCCAACAGAACAGTAATTTTGACCCCCAAAAATCAGATATACAATTCAATATTCAATAATGTAATACATTTTACATGGTTTAAAGTTATGAAATAGAAAGTATACATAAATATCCAGTATAATGGTTTTTTTTAAAGTTTTTTCAAGATAAACCTGTGGAAATGGAGGGATCCGCTGAAAAGCAGAGCTTGTAAAATGTGGATCCTCAAAATAATGACAAACATAATTTTTGTAATGTTGTAAATATATTGACTTGAAGAAAGAAAAAAATATATATATACATAGATTACCAAAAAGTGGCAGAATAATAATACAATTATAGATCCGTAATTTGAAAACTTGTTACAACGTTTTTCCCTGGATATTTTGCTTTCTAATTCAACTTGTCAATTTCTGCATATCTGTCTACGGGTAGACACTCTGTTACTGCCAATGAGACCGTGTATTACATGATTTCAAGCAAAGATATTGCTTGTATTTTTTATAGATTTGTCCGTAACGGTGTATGTTGAGACTAGTCTGAGATAACTGCATTTAGATATTGTTTACATGATATTATACGCATGCACATTGTACATGTAGTCAGATTCCTAAAACAATCACTTTGTAAAATTGTATTCCTTTTGTAGAGTAATAGTGAAACATATTATCTATGCACCCCCCGAGAAATAAGTTGGTTTAATAAAAGGGGTAAAAAGGTTTTAATTGGGGGAGTAATTAACCTTGAGGGGTAATTGTCAACAGGGGTAATTGTCCTTGGGGGGTAATTTTCCGGGGGGTGATTGCCCAGGTGGTAATTGTCGTAGAACCTTCCCCGACTTGAGCTGCTTTCGCAAGATAGTGATTTGCATTTTGTCACTCACTCTCAACCCAGTTGTAGTACATGTAAATGGGTACCTGGTAGGTAGTACATGTGGGGTCCATTTGCTATTCATCAGGGCCTGCACTATGGTCCCCCCACTTTTTTGAACAAGTATGTTAAAGAGAAATAGAAAGAAAGAAAGAAAATTAAGAATAGTGACCTGCCAGTGTGACAAATAATGCCTAAAACCCCCTTAGCTTCAAGGGGCCTCGCCCCCTGGAACCCTGTCAGGCCTTTGCCCCTGGATGCTAATCTGACCGTATTTAAATAACTAAAACCCCCGAGCTCCGCCCCTGAAATTACGGTCAGATGAGCATCCAGGGTCAAAGCCCCGGCGGGGTTCAGGGGGCGAAGCTCAGGGGTGACCTGCCAGTGTCACAAATAAGGTACCAAAATATGCCTATCTGACCGTAATTAAATGCCTTAAAAACACCTGAGATTTCAGGGGCTCCGCCCCCTTGACCCTGCCCAAGCTTTCCCCCTGGACCCCATCATGCAGTGGCCCTAAGGCGGGCCCCTGGATGCTCATCTGACCGTTATTAAATGCCTAAGACCCCTGAGCTTCTGGGAGCTCTGCCCCCTGGATGCTTATCTGACCGTTATTAAATGCTAAAAACCCTGAGATAAATTATGAATAGCGACCCCGATCTCGTATTATGAATAGAGGTCCTTATGAGTAATGAACCTCAATGTGAATTATGATTAGCGACCCTCATCTCACATTATGAATAGCAGTCCTTGTGAATAACGGTCCTTATGCCTTTGTGAATAGTGACCCCCTTTGGTTGTTATGAATAGCGGTCCTTATGTCTAGCGAGGGTTCCCCCGTGTAAATAGGTACCTGGTAGGTAGTACATACCTGGTAGGTAATACAGTCATGTAGATGGGTAGATGGGATAGGTAGTAAATTCTATAGTGCTTTCAGTACACTAGACAACTTAGCTATTAAAAGCCAGGGTAATACCAATACATGCGAGGTGCAGTAGTATTTTTCTGATGCATTGAGCATCCTTTTGGATGGGTATGCAGATTTTATTATCCCCTTGCTTACGAAGTCGGAGGGGATATACCGGTAGTAACAGTGCCGTCCGTCCGTCCGTCCTTCCGTCTGTAACAAATCTGGTTTCCGTTCGATAACTTAGTAATGCCGTTGGATGGATTTTAATGAAATTTGATATGATATTGGTACATGGTATCAAAATACAGCCTGAGTTCGATTTTGGAGTATGTAGGTCAAAGGTCAAAGGTAATAGCTCATTAAATATGCAACATTACCTAATTATATGCAAAAATGTGGTTTTCATTCAATAACGTAAGTAATGTTGTTGAGTATGTACATCAAAGGTCACAGCTCATCAAATATGAAAAAATTCTAAATATAGGCCATTTGTACCTGGAAAGGGGATGCTACGCCTTGCGTTGACTTGTTATTGTTATTATTGACCTTTCTATAATTACCCTTTTTTTGGGGGGGGGGGATGGGCTGGTAGAGGCAATATATTTCATTTTAATTGATCTAACTTACTGGGATAAGTCTACAATTCTGAAATGTATTTCTCACTTGGATTCTGTACCTCTTTTAGACTGCTTTATGAAGAAATTATTATTTGTATTTGTGTATGTATCTCTTCATATTTTCTTTAGATGGTTCATGGGAAGGAGACCTGAGTATGTTGATACCAATGTTGTCGCTAGAGGAGAAGGCAGAGAAGGTAAGATTACAAGTCATATCATACCTCATACAGAGATCTATCTTTGATAACTGTAAAATCAGGTGCATTCTTAATGTTGGTCATTTTCTTGGCAAGAAATATCAATGTTTGATTATTTGTATAAAAGAGTAAAAATATATGTGAATCTGGACCATGTGCAATATTTGTGAAAGTTTTTGCACCTGTAATGAACACTACACAATTGTTACAGTAAGGAACACTACACATTTAGAGGCTCATGCTAAACACTCGGGTTGCAGCGCACTGGAAAACACTCAGGGTCATGGCCAGCTGGGCCAATTTTTTTTAATGGTGTCTTCAAATCGGCCCTACATGCTTGGAAAATCTTATCTTAAATTAGCGACTGTTTTTAACCATTTTTCAATGGGGTGCGTGGGAAAATTTACTTTAAAAAAGAAGTTGGAAGTTGCGATAGTTTTTTTTAATGATAGACAAATAAGAAGACAAGAATTAGGGCTGACATTAGGAAGGACAAAATACTAGGTGGATATAGTGGATTTTAGAGAAAGTGTAATACTACATGGGAATATGATAGGCCTATTAAAGGAAGGGAGTGTAGCATGAAGAGACTACATGTCTTTCCCATGGCCTGACTCGGGGCCAATCAGGTATACGACTACGGACGACGCGACTGCAGCGACCGCAGCAATCACGTGCATGCAACATACGCGAAACCGAAGCGTGAGGAGAACTTTGGTCTGTTTCATGAACGCTGACCATGTAGAGATGAAGTCGCTGACTACTGTTCCATTCGTTTACGTGCAGTTGTCTAAAAGAAGACGTAGATGGCATTAACCAGTATTTGCCAAGCTACACTCCCTTTAATAGGATGGAAACAAGGAAGAATGGAAAGAGTGAGAAGATGAATTGTAGGAAATTAAGAACTACCAATAGATGAATACAAAGGAAAAATATATAAAAAAGGAATTGAAAGAATTCATTGGCCAGATTTAACAGTGATAAAGATAGAAAGAAAAGAATGGAGAAAATCAAGAATTACTTGATAGAAAAAAGAGAAGGGAAATAAAGGGATAGAATCAAATGTAGAAAGAATATTTTTAAAAGACTGACATATGAAAATAAAGTGAGGAATGAAACTTAATAGGATGGAAATTACAAGGAATGATGGAAATATAGAAAGAGAAGATGAATTGTGGGAAACACAGAACAAATTATAGAAGAAAAGGGAAAAGAGAGAAATACAGAAACAGAGTATATTATAGGCCTAATGGAAAATTGTGGTAGAATGCACCAGAAGAATTAACAATTAACATAAAGTTTATGTGATGGTGAGGCAAACTGACAGTAAGGAAGGCACCATCATATTACCAAAACATTTGATAGTTCTGAGAAATCTGATAGCAAGCCCCTCTGCAGATTATAGGCGTTTGTTATTTTATGGTGGTGACTCTTGATTATTGAATCTGCAGGTCAACCTCTAAAGTTTCAATATCTTTATCAAATTAACACTTGGTCACTTTAGTCATTAACCTACATGTATTATACTCTGCTCTATGTAAAATTGTTATTGTTTTTGTAGTTCATTTGGTAGATCTTTTCTGTGTTATATCCTGGTACCATATTACCACTAGATGTCTAGATCTATCAAATATCTTTTTTTTTGTAGAGAGGTTACTGGGTAGACCATTAGAGTTTCACCTGCACAATTCAGTCAGTTATACAGTGACAATTAGGTTGAAGGTCACAAAGGTTACATTTCTTCTCTATGAGGCAGTAAAGTAAACCTTGCAATCTTTATAGTTTTATTTTAAACGTGCAAGTGTAAGTGATTGGGAAGTGGCAATGTAAAAAAGGTAGTCGCATGCAACAACAGTCATGATATGTTGTGGTCTCAGATGTGTGCCTTACTATCACTATAAAATATTGCATCTGTTTTAAAAGGCTGATCAACAAAAGTTTTCTTTTGAATGATGTGCACATGGTCTTCAGAATTCACCCCCTCTCTGCATGTTTCGCATTAGATGAGGCTAGCTTTGCTGATTTTACTATTGATTAAGGAAAGAATGTTTTTATTAAAAAATCGAATTATTATCCCTCTCTCTCTCTCTCTCTTACCCTCTTTCTTATCCACTTTCTCTCTCTCCCTCTCTCTCTCTCTCTCCCACTCTCTCTCTCTCCCTCTCACCCTTCCCCCCTCTCTCTCTCTCTCTCACACACACAATCTCTCTCTCACACACTCTCTCTCTCCCTCTCACCCTTCCCCCCTCTCTCTCTCTCTCACACACACACAATCTCTCTCTCACACACTCTCTCTCTCACTCTCCTCTCTCTCTCCCTCTCTCTCCCTCTCCCTCCCTCTCTCTCTCTCTCACACACACACAATCTCTCTCTCACACACACTCTCTCTCTCTCACTCTCCCTCTCTCTCTCCCTCTCACCCTCCCCCCTCTCTCTCTCACACACACACAATCTCTCTCTCACACACGCTCTCTCTCTCGCTCTCCCTCTCTCTCTCACTCTGGCCACAGTAACCCGAGTCCGATCCCAGGGTAGCATCAAGTGTCAGTTCAACATCATCTCAAGAGACATGAAGAAGCTTGGTTACGATGCCATGCCCAGTACCATGGCCACACCCAATGGAGTATCCAGTCTACCAAGTAGTTCCGCACCTGGGGCAGGAGCATCAGCAGAACCCACATCTAATAGGGATGGGGACCATTCATGACAGCCCTGTCAACATTAGGATCTTAAAACAGGCAGTGATTGTTTGTGAAGACAAAGTGAAGACTTGGGTAAAGACATTGTAACTTCATTACCAATGCTGGACCATGCTACTGTCCGATAAGGAGAGAAACAGAGAAAGATACCTCTTTGTGAATGATAGATTCAGACCTGTCTGTTATTTAGCACAGATGAAGCTTATAAATCAGTGGAAGACAGATTTTATTTTAAGTTTACTGGGACACCAGCTGTATGACTGTCAATGTCAACCTTTCTTGATCTCCCTTTTCAATGGGTGTTGCTGTTGAGTGAATTCTAACTTGGCATAAGCCCAAGCATGGAGAAATTGAAGTGTCTAGTCAATCCAACTAATCATATCCACCAAGAGGAAACATAAGAGTAACCCTAGCTAATGGGCATAGAAGTTTCATTTCTCATATTTGGTAATAGTTTTATCATTTCTGTTGAGGAACTTCTTCTTTCTTTTTTTTCCTTTTTTTTCTTCTTTCTTTTTGAGCAGAGCTCCAGTATTATGATAAGAAAACCCTGGATATGCTGTGTCAATTCGTACCGTAGTCACTAGATGTTCTCGAAATAAAGATTTATAAATTGGCCAGTTTGTAGCAAAATACTGTACCACAGCTAGTCTATTTTATAATACAGGTATTTATTGAAATGGAGAGTTTTCTCTTGCCTGGTACCAGGCAGTAGTTCCTATTTTATCCTTCTAAAACACCCCTCGGATACACTTGCTCCTGTGACAATAGCTATCATGTGGGTATTTCCCACACTCACCTGTATCCAACACTATACCTAACCCTAACGTGCATCCTTATGTACCCTACAACCCAATTGCAACCCTAACCTGGCCCTCTACTCTTGACTATAAAATAAAGACAGGTACTCTTGTCTTCTGAGCACCCACCCCTCATCAATCTAAATCACTTGATGTGCAGTGTTAATTGTCATGAAGTTTCTTTCGGTAATATGAGTTCAAATTATTTTGAATATATTTTTTACTAATTATTCAAATAAAATGGTATATGTCCCAAGGGTTATGTTCTGCTTTTACAAGTACTTTGTGTACTTGAATATGATAATGATATGATGATAATGTCAGGCTTATATAGCCCATAATATGTAGCATTGATGAAGGAAATAATATGATGGAAATCATAGCAAACCTCTCCTCTTATGATATTCAATTCTAAATTTAATAAAAAGACTATTCTCTCTTTCCTTCCTTCTGCCGACAAAGTTCAATTCCGCCACACCACCTTCCTGAAATAGTATCTCCGCATTGCTTGACTATTGCCTGTCAAGGAAATAAACCGAGACTGTACATAGATGTGCCTGGTATGAACCAGTACATTCGTATTGTTTTTTAATACCTGTTAGGACACCTGAGCTCATTACTTTTGTTGTTCCTTCTCAGATTTCAGCTAATTCTCAGATATTTTTCAGAGATGCAGGAGGATTTGGGCCATTTGATACAGTGATGGATATCAGTTTTTAAAAATTGTCACGTTTAGATCAGATCTGCGTGACAAATTTCTCAATTTATATATTACAAAAAAATTTGCAGGAAAAGAAATTGAATAACAGGCAAAGCTGTCATTTTATGCTATTAAATTAGCTCCTAGCATACAATGGGCAGCAGAAAATAATGCAAAACCAGGTCGCTGTTTTTATTGAAATAAACCATTTGATGAAATATCAATCCAAAAAAAAATAAATGTTCATAAATTTTTATCAGTTTTTTTCACAAAGTAAAAGTGTCATACAAATGTAAATGTTTTTGTTTTATTGCTAGCATGTGTACATTGGATGTGTTTGAGGTAGATTTATCACACAAATCATCGCAATTTCCTTTTTTTTTTAATTGGTCTTTACTGTGGATACAAGCAATTGGGCCAGCTTTGTTATTTACATGATAGGATTTGTGCAAACTTCCAAATATTCATACATGTACTATTATAGCAGTTGTGAAGGAATTAGTCCGTATATTGTCATCTCATATGTTCAGGATTGGTTGATGAGTGGATCATGGTTCATGTTAAAACAGATAGGCCGCATGCAACATGTGTGCATAGTGGTCCTGCGGATAAGTCTCTGGACTGTGAACCACAAGGTACAAGGTTTGAATCTCCCTTTCTAAGCACTGATGTCCTTTTGGTAAGACATTAATCTACATTTACCACACTGTACTCGGGTGTAGTAAGTGTGTACCTGGCATGATCTATTTCTTGAATGCACTAAGCGCTACGGTTGCCAGAGCTAAAGCTTGGTTGATATTATCCAAAGTCCTTTGGAAGCGTATAGCGCTATATACAAGGACTGAATATTCTTAAATTCTTTCGTGCTGGCAATGTTGATTCTCATACATCTTCTTCAAGAGTAATTTGTAGTTAGTAGAAATAAAATATCTTGAGGCATGTAGAGGAAGAGACCATTTACACATCTCAAACAACATTTTGAAAAATCATTGATTTTTTAGACTATGATTTACTCTACCCATAAAAAAGCGTCAAAGTTTGATCATACAAATTTTGGGGTGAGTAGTGCGCATGTGGGACTTTGGGTTGCAGTGTAAATGCAGGTATTGTTTACAGTTTGAATTGATCTATTATGTATTTGACCATTGATTAGAGATAGTAATAATAATAGTGGGTTCTTGTATAGTGCTCATGTCTGTCAAACATAACACTCCTGGCGCTCCACAATTATAACCCTGGCTTTAGCATGGCTGCCATCATGGCGCTCTAGCATTTCAAGGGATTAATTCCTGCCATATCATACACCCTCGTTAAGGACACTTTAGTAGTGAAAGCTAAGAAGTGGATTACATAACATTGAATTTTGAGATGTATAACAAGAGGTTAACTGTACTTTCATTTCTACCAAGATCATTTATACTAATTGTATAAAGGACAATATATGGGTAGTTCTACACATTCAGTCGACCAGGAATGATCAAAATACTTTAAAATATTACCAAAACTTGCCAATACTCAAATAAAATGCATATTTTAAATTAAACATTCAGGAGTAAAGAAATAAGTGTGGTTTGAAAGAAGGAATATGTTATGACTTCGAGAGAATGTGGATGGTCATCAATAGTTGCTATTTCTCTCTTTCATGCAAGGTTTATCAAGTTTAGTCAGCGAGACTAAGGCTTTGTCTTATAAGAGTTGCTATTTCTCTCTGTCATGCAAGGTTTATCAAGTTCAGTCAGAGACTAGGGCCTTGTCTTATAAAGAGTTGCTATTTCTCTCTGTCATGCAAGGTTTATCAAGTTCAGTCAGAGACTAGGGCCTTGTCTTATAAAGAGTCGCTATTTCTCTCTGTCATGCAAGGTTTATCAAGTTCAGTCAGAGACTAGGGACTTGTCTTATAAAGAGTTGCTATTTCTCTCTGTCATGCAAGGTTTATCAAGTTCAGTCAGAGACTAGGGACTTGTCTTATAAAGAGTTGCTATTTTAGTCTCTGTCATGCAAGGTTTATCAAGTTCAGTCAGAGACTAGGGACTTGTCTTATAAAGAGTTGCTATTTTAGTCTCTGTCATGCAAGGTTTATCAAGTTCAGTCAGAGACTAGGGACTTGTCTTATAAAGAGTTGCTACAGATCCCGACTGATAGCAAGTCCTCCAATCAATCACAAACCTACAAACTCTTAGCTCTTAAAGGTACTATGTCCCATTTGCAGGCCAAAAAAATGAAAAGGTTAAATTCCAATGGCATTTGAAAGATAATACTAATTTAGAACTTCCCTCAAAACAGAAGGGCTTGAAAATGTCTTTTTGTGTGAAAACAACGACCGTTAGTTGTCGAATCGAATTTAGCAAGCGCCCTCGTTTAATTAAATACCGGTAGTCTGATTTTCAGACCCTTGTACCAAATGATTGTATGTTTTGTGCTGTGCAAAGATTCATTTTGGCCATTACAAGAAGTGGTTTATTGATGTGTACAAATGCTCATGTACCCTTTGCAGCTCATTTTATGTATGTTATTACCAAAGAAAAAAAGAAGTCAGTCAGTCACTCAATAGTGTTTGACAGTGAAGTCTAGAAAGTGAACAGGTTTCCTTGCATAATTTGAATACTAGGACACTGCTAACGTTTAAATTTCACATATAGGATATACGTGACACATTCATAATTCCTGCAAAGTTCTACAGAATTTGATGTTGGCTGCAAAAGGGATACACTATCTTTAATGACAGCGTTTTTATTGATTCAAATTGCAAACAGGTCACGGCAAACTGAAGATATTTGGAATAACGTTTTATTCGTGCTATCTTTTGAATGATATTTTGGAGGTGCAGTAGAGCAGTGGTAAAGCAGTGGTTTCGTAACCAGGATGTCCAGGGTTCCAAAAAAGCGGATGCTCTAGTGCCGTTTGGTAAGGCATTAATCCTCATTACTAAGTTCTTCGGAGAGGACTTAAATCCATCTGTCCCCTATTAGCACTTAGAAGCATACACGCTTTCTTGGCAGTCAAATCATCAAACTGTATTTACTTTCTGAAACTATTATGTGAATGATATTGGCTGCCTTTATCCTCATGCCTTTGTTTGTGCGTTGTTCATGACGTAAACAAATTATGTCCTATTAATGTTGTCATAAGTGAGGGTTGGAGCAATTACATGTAACTTGATATAGTAGAGGAAGGTCCTTAAAGTGTTTTCTTTTCTAACCAGGTAGACAATTGCTTCAATATCAATCTTCTATTGACTGATGAAATGTGAATTCAAATATTGCCACCTGTTTCTTCTTTTTTGAATGAGTGTACAAGAGTTGTGTATATAGTAAGCACATGAAGCAGTAAGGATTGTACAAGTAATGTGATTTTGGGTCTACATGTAAATGGTCTAGTATTCCTTGCCAAGTGAATGACGAATTCTGTGTCTTTAATTCAGTGCTGGAACTGCAACGTGATTTGTTTGTTTATTTTACCTGACTGCTAAGGAAGCATGTGTATGCTTGTAAGTAAGCAACCAGGGGACCGACGGCTTACTTAAAGTCCTCTCCGAGGGATTTGGTAATGAGAATTCATGCCTTGCCAAAAGGCACAAGCGCATTGACTTGGTTTCAAACCCGGGACCTCCCGGTTACGAGACCACTGCTCTACCACTGAGCCATCGTGCCTCTATAGATCATGAGGAAAATTGACATTGTTCTCTTATATTCTTGGACTGTTTTCAGTTAGTTAAGAACTATATGAGTATAGGCTTATTTGTAGATATGTGCTGATTTATTTGTAAATAATAATAAAATCACCTTGATTATTTGTTTATAATGTGTAAATATAATAAACATTTGTACTGTTAATAAACAATCATAGATAAGTGTGTTCTCTTTATTTCAATTTTCACTTTAATGCAGTTGAGCTGTTGGTGATTTCTTGATCAGGACATGATGTTTGATGACTGGCTATAACTAGCTGATTGAGTGAGTGAATAAGAGTTAATAGTGGGTTATTGATTGATCGATTGATTGATGGATGGATGGATGGACGGATTTATTTGGTTGGTTGGTTGGATGGGTGAATGAACAAATGAATGAGTAAGTTAGTGAGTGAGTGATTGGTTGATCCATTAATGAAGTATTGATTGACTGGTTGGTTGGATGGGTGAATGAGTGAGTAAGTTAGTGATTGGTTGATCCATTAATGAAGTATTGGTTGATTGGTTGGTTGGGTGGGTGAATGAGTGAGTAAGTTAGTGAGTGATTGGTTGATCCATTAATGAAGTATTGATTGATTGGTTGGTTGGATGGGTGAATGAGTAAGTGAGTGAGTAAGTTAGTGAGTGATTGGTTGATCCATTAATGAAGTATTGATTGATTGGTTGGTTGGATGGGTGAATGAGTGAGTAAGTTAGTAAGTGAGTGAGTTAGTGAGTGAGTGATTGGTTGATCCATCAATGAAGTATTGATTGATTGGTTGATTGGTTGGTTGGATGGGTGAATGAGTGAGTGAGTAAGTGAGTGAGTGAGTGAGTTAGTGAATGAGTGATTGGTTGATCCATTAATGAAGTTTTGATTGATTGGTTGATTGGTTGGTTGGATGGGTGAATGAGTGAGTAAGTTAGTGAGTGATTGGTTGATCCATTAATGAAGTATTGATTTATTGGTTGATTGGTTGGTTGGATGGGTGAATGAGTGAGTAAGTTAGTGAGTGAGTGATTGGTTGATCCATTAATGAAGTATTGATTGATTGGTTGATTGGTTGGTTGGATGGGTGAATGAGTGAGTGAGTAAGTTAGTGAGTGAGTGATTGGTTGATCCATTAATGAAGTATTGATTGATTGGTTGATTGGTTGGTTGGATGGGTGAGTGAGTGAGTGAGTAAGTTAGTGAGTAAGTGAGTGAGTGAGTGAGTTAGTGAAAGAGTGATTGGTTGATCCATTAATGAAGTATTGATTGATTGGTTGATTGGTTGGTTGGATGGGTGAATGAGTGAGTGAGTAAGTTAGTGAGTGATTGGTTGATCCATTAATGAAGTATTGATTGATTGGTTGATTGGTTGGTTGGATGGGTAAGTGAGTGAGTGAGTAAGTTAGTGAGTAAGTGAGTGAGTGAGTGAGTTAGTGAGTGAGTGATTGGTTGATCCATTAATGAAGTATTGATTTATTGGTTGATTGGTTAGTTGGATGGGTGAATGAGTGAGTGAGTAAGTTAGTGAGTGAGTGATTGGTTGATCCATTAATAAAGTATTGATTGATTGGTTGATTGGTTGGTTGGATGGGTGAATGAGGGAGTGAGTGAGTTAGTGAGTGATTGGTTGATCCATTACTGAAGTATTGATTGATTGGTTAATTGGTTGGTTGGATGGGTGAATGAGTGAGTAAGTTAGTGAGTGAGTGATTGGTTGATCCATTAATGAAGTATTGATTAGTTGCTTCCGGATAGACAAACTAATTGATGACAATGTGATGAAATAATTGTGCCAGAGATGGAATCATTATATTCTTCAATGTTTATTCAATTACATAATTACACAAACACATTTACAATACAATGGTTGTACTTCCTTTTGCTTGATAAGGCTAGACTTAAACAAGGTCATATTTATATCACGTCCATGAAATTGCAAAAGAGAGCCATGATAATTTGTTGTGGCTCTGGGTACTTTGATCACACTGACCCATTATTTTTCAGATTGAGAACTTTGAAAGTTACTGGTATTCATTTTATGCAAATTGCAGTGTTCATGTACCGACTTAATAAAAAAGAACTGCCTTTATCATTTTGTAACGATTTTACTCTAAATAGAGACATTCATAACTACCCAACCAGACATTCTTCTGATTTCTATTTGTTTACGCCAAGGAGTGCCTTAATTAGCCCACAGATCGATTAGATATGTGGGTCCTGATATTTGGAATGCTTTGGCACCGGAAATAAGAACTTGTAATAACCTTTTGTTATTTAAAAAGAAACTGAAGGAATTATTTCTCTCAAAAATATGCTTGTTAACTTTTGAGGTACATTTTTTATTATGCTATTTTTGTCAAGAAG
Source organism: Mesocentrotus franciscanus (assembly GCA_037976565.1). Taxonomy (NCBI): domain Eukaryota; kingdom Metazoa; phylum Echinodermata; class Echinoidea; order Camarodonta; family Strongylocentrotidae; genus Mesocentrotus; species Mesocentrotus franciscanus. The sequence continues at coordinate 37,198,747 of CP137673.1, forward strand.
AGGTAATGTGTGCCTTGTTTTGCTTTTTATTCAAATACGTTAAGGGGTATGATTTTGATTTAAGCATTTATTTTGTATTTTGTACAGAATGTGTTATTTGAAGCCATGTTCTATCTAAACCTAATAATTATCAACTATGTTATCTTAGGGACGTTGCGCTTCAAACATTTTTTGTTTATGCACTGTTCCTACTATGTATTATATCTCGATGTAACCCACTGAATGTTATTATCTGTAAACAATTATTTTACATGGTGAATAAATAAAACAAACAAACAAACAAACAAATATGAGTAAGACATAATTAAGTACGTCTGGAAATGAACAGGGCAATTTTCTTGCTTCTCTCTTCTGCTTTGATTCTCGCCCAGGTCAGCCCATATTGACCTCATATGGGTACGGTTATTAAATTTAATAATTTTTAATTTCCTGATAAAACAACGGAAGTTGTAGTATCTTAACTTCTTCCGTTTGTTTGTAGACCGACTTGAATAAGTATTCAAGTTCCGCTTGTTGGTATGTTATCAAGAAGCCTACCTGCTCAATGGATTTGTACTTTTGGTTTTTAAATTCTTGATAATCTACTATCGTCGTTCCTCACTTTTGAACTATGACACCCGAAAACATTAATCAGTGTTAACTAAAAGACGTATTAAGGACTTAATGACACTGGACAAGTACTAGAAAACGTTATAATCATAATAATAATGATATCAACTTATATAATAGCGCAGCTACTAAACCTACTATATAAATATACTCTACTGCGCTGTGATGATAACAAAACTCCTAACCGTGCTTATTTACAGACAAACAATAAAACAAATACTATTCCAAAGCTCAAAAAAACAAGTTCGTCTTCAACAAAACTTTGAAGACACCAACAGATGAGGCTTTTTTGTATATCTATTGTAGTGGTAGGTTATTCCAAAGCTTTGGAGCGGCGCAACTGAAAGCGCAATATCCAAGAGTTACTTTTGTTTTTGTGTGAGGTAGCTTTAGAAGCAGCTTGTCCTGTGTACTTCGTAAGTTATGTGCATATGGATGTGATTTAAAAGATAATAATTCCGACAAAAAAATTGGGGCTTCACCATTCAATGCTTTAGCAAAGATATAGTTTGTATTTATATAAATCTTTTTCCTCCTGCCATGTCGTGTTGTTTGTGCATTGGTTGCCCCTGAAGTAAGTAGATTCTATCATATCGATATCATACATAAGTGGGAATTGAGTACCAGCTTGTAACTTGATGATATAGAGGAAGGATTATAAAGTGTTTCTGAAGATTTTTTCTTTTACCAGACAGGGCAGCCTAATGCTTTTATAACAGCTCCTGTTACACTGGTTATATACGTAGGTTTTAAAATATCACAACAACTTCTGTAGTTTTTTTATGTAGGCGATTACTGGAGTACTATAACGAGAATATAATTCTGGATTATTGATAATACCGAAAGAGTCGGGCCTTTAATGAATAAAAGTAGAAGTACCACTGTCTTTTAAAGTAATGTAAAACGTTATTAAAAAAATAATAACGACCTCACTTAAACAAAATCAATTGATACTTCATGACGTTAGAGCGTTTATCTTAAAATGAGAAAAGAAATGAAAGAGGAGAGAGGCATGACTTATTCACAAAGTCATCGGCTCTAGGGCTAAAAGGAATTTGTGCTTGTTAGCTAAGGGAGGACGGCATGTATAAGTATAGAGTAATAAATATTATATGAAATTAAGTATACGTAAGCATCTAACATAGTGGATAGAATGGCATAGCTACAGGGATGCCTGAGCCCCTAATCAAAAGGAGAAGTAAGATTAATAAATAAAAGAGAGAGAGAGAGAGAGAAAGAAAGATGGGGAGAATTGGAAAGGGCGGAGCCAACTTAAAAGAGAAGAAGGTTGCACCCCTATCACACCCTGACCACACTCAATGGTCTCCTTATTTCACATCACAGTATATTAATTCAAATAAGACATGTGCCTCTCCCCCAAGACACCAGTAGGCCTACATTGATGGCAGGACCAATGCTAAACTATTGAGCGGCCATTTTATATGATTTTTTTCTCCCCTAATGAATAACACACGACCAATGACGTAATAGAGAGAAACAATGCAAAACAACTAGCATTCTTCAATCATGACAATTTAGTCTTCAATAGAGAGCTGTCACGTGAGATAATGTCTGATTGATGTTACATAAATAACTCCATATCTTTTTGTTGGCTCGCTTTACTAGTAATAAAATCTGTTTAAGTGACAATAGCGAAGCTATAGGACAACAATCTTCCATACCCGCGTGTCTCAGTTTCGGTGCTCTATTTTTCCAGAAAATTGCCTTTTATGGGCGATGCGCCCTCGCACAAACATTGAAACCTCCTTCGACCCTAAAAGGTAGTGCGCACAAAACTGATCAATATCTTTTGATTACCCCCCCCCCCTCCCACACACACACACACCTCTTCCACGACGCCCCTGTCTCACGCCTTACGCCGTTATCCAGTGGTATATTTCTACATAAACTATCGGAAGCAAGACGTAGAATCCTAATCCTTTCCGATTGCCATTGGACCAACTTGAACGAGGTTATTTCCGCCTATAACTTTTTTTGTTTTTGTTTTAATGCTTTTTTTTTCTTCAACCGACTAAAGCGTTTACAGTTTTATTATCTGTATTATACATTGGTCTGTTACACGATTTTATGATTATAAAACGTGATGCTTGGTCCACGATTTAGAAATGGAAAAGTTAGAAAAGGAAAATATAGCAGGGATTTTTGTGAACAAAAGGGGAACTTTGGTAAGATGGAGGTTGTCAAAGAGGAAAATGGCAAGTAAGACAAACTATGTAAAACGTTTGGAAATAGGGGAGGGGTGACATCATATTCGAATGAGCTCGATTTTCCTGACCTTTTCTCTCAGTCTGTTTCCCTTTGGGGGGGGGACCGGAGGAACACGCCTTTATTACCTTCATTACGGCTACATGCATCGGTGGGTTTAAATGATATTGGTGCCGAGGGGGCCTGACGAGTGATTATGTAAATAGGATGATACCATAGACGTACAAGATGATGTAGAGGACCAATAATAATATAAATGTTGAATGTAATAATTGCGATATCGAGACACGTTTCTGTGGTATCCTGTCCATGAGTTTGGGATTTTTGTGGATACTGATGGAGACAAAACTGTTTATTTCTCTCTTTCTTCCTATTTCCTGCCTCCATCTTCTTCAGGATGAAAATTAAGTGCACAAAAGAATTCAAAGGAGGAGGAGAAATAAAAGGAAGAAACAATATAGAAGAAGAAGTACACGTACATTTAATCAGATTTTCTGAAAAGATCTTCTTATTCATCTTTATTCTTCTTTTCATCTTTTTCATTTTGTTGTTGTTGAAAAAAATAAGAACGTTATTCTGTTCATCCTTCCATTATTCTTCTTCTTCTTCTTCTCCTCCTCCTTCTTCTATTCATCTGCTTCTCATCTTGCTCTGTTACCCCTCTTTCTGCGTCGATAATATTTTCAGTATCGTATACGATTTGCTTGCCACAATGTCCACAACCATCATCACGATGTGGGTTGTGGTCATAACATTTATGAAATACTAGGCATACTTCCTGGTTCATCTTAGTGGTAGAATCATAAACTTTAGCCACAAACAAAAATATTGTTTGAAATATTGTGCCATAGAATTGAATCATATCATTAAATTGAATACTTTCAGATTGATCGAAAGTAATATGATGTTCAAACTCATAGTTTTATATTCAGAAGAAATGTACAAGATGGTTCGATAGTTTACAAGTGGACATCTAAGAATAAATTGGTATTAAATGATAACAAAAAAACGAAAGTGATGCTTCTTGGTTCTCGACAACGATTGAATACCTTGCAGGATAAAAAAATAACTGTTATAATTAATGGTACTTTATTAGACTGTGTATCTGAATATAAGTGTCTGGGTGCGACGATTAATGATACTCTGACATTCAAATCTCATGTTGCTTCTATTGTAAAAGTCATGAAACAAAATCTTGGCTTAATAAGAAGAAATAAGTATATATTTAATGTTTATCAACTTAAGAGATTATACTGGGGATTTGTTCTCCCCCATGCATTATATTGTTCAACCATCTGGTCATCCACATCCGAATCAAACTACAAAATATTAAACACGCTACAAGCGAGCAGCATACATTGTTAGTGGAAATACATGGGAAACTTCATCGGAAACAGTTTTTCGAATACTAGCCTGGCCTACTCTGAAAGAACTCTTTAAAAAGTCAATATTGTGCATGGTGTATAAATGTGTAAATGGGAAAGCACCATCCCAGTTATGTAGTAAATTTATTCTTAATGACATTGTTTCTACACGTGTAACACGAAGCACTAACAGATTATTATTACGTGCCCCTCAATGTAAAATTCAATACTATCAGAGGACATTTGTATCTGTTAGTATAAATGAATGGAATTGTTTGTCTGATGAATGCCGATCTGCCCAGTCCTTAGCCATTTTTAAACATCTCATCAAACCTGGTAATTAATAGCTCATTTTATAAAGGTGGAGGAGGGGGTGCAGTGAGGTCAAATTTATTTTATGCTTGAATTTAATGTAATTGTATTTTGTAAACAGGTGGTAAACAGGTTGAGTAGCTATACCTGAGTGCATGTGAAGTAAGCGTGAGTGTGATGATGATGATGTGTGTGTGCCTTCGTCATCCCTGTTATTTTTATTTTAATATAATATTGTTCATTGTCATTTTTTATGTTGTTTTTAAACAAGGCCCTGTTGTAAACCAGCCTATTTTAATGTTTTTAACAATGTTACGTAATGATTTTGTAGCTGAACATGATACTCTGTATAAAGATGCGAAATAAAAAAAATAAATAGAAAAATTGTGTTTACAAAAAGTAGTCGCTCTGGAAATGTGAAAATTTCGTTTGCGTCAACATTTATTACATTGTCAGCAGGTTGTATCAAAGAGTGTTTGGCAACTTACTATATACAGTCATGTACAAGCTACTTAACCTTCAGTGCTGTATTATGATTAATGCATATCCTCTCCCCCTCTACACACACACACACACACACACACACACACACTCTCTCTCTCTCTCTCTCTCTCTCTTGTGACACGTTCAGTTTGAATCATATCATGCGGTGTATTAAGGGGGCCTTCACTTCCAAATCATCCTATTATACTTTTCTCGGCGACCGTTGCCACTCCCCTAGATATTTCAGAGGGTTTCGGAGCACTAACCTGTCATCATGCCGTTATTCAAGGAATATTTCCTTCCTTTTTCCTCTGATCATTTCCTAGCTTGGTTTATTATCCTTCCGCGTAGGGTCAAGCAGGGCCGTGTACCAGTTCACGTTCCAATATCGTTTCTTCCGTTTGCGAGTTTTGTTTATTATTGCATAGAGACAATGTTATTGGTAAACACGGAGGGAGTAATAATGCTTCACTGAATGTAACCAAATTAGTTTTGTTTTCTCCATTCTTTTGTATTCGGTAATGGAGAGGCTATCTCCCGGCATGCATTATTCAAATATCATAAAACAATCAATAGATACATGATTGACACGGATTAAGAATATTTGCTAATGATAATCTATCATGCGATAATGTACAATGGAGATTTCAATAAAATGGTAAATCAATTTACTGGAACCTATAGATACGAAACATTCTGTAACGATTAAAAACAATTGACAAGGAAATATTTAAGAGATCATCAACAGCAGAATCTGCTGATTTAATTATACAAGCATTAAGGGAATACCACGAAGAGATATACCATATGCATTTCTCTGTAAGCTAACAAAACAAGTACTGATGATGATGATAATAATAATAATGATAATAATAATAACAATAACAATAATAATAACAATAATTATAATATTAATAATGATGATGATGATGATGATGATGATGATAATAATAATAATAATGATAATAAATATTATTGTTATCATTATAACAGCTACATCTACATTGGGCACATCTAGGGGGTGTTCAAGGGGCTTACAATGTCTATGTATTTTCCTGGCTTTAACCCCACTGCTCTGTAAGTAGGTAGGGCTGAAAGTATTCTACGTATAACACTCTAGAAGGTAGGAATGGTATAGTTAATGTAATGAACATGCAAAGAATACACTTATGATTCGAACATTACAGCCAGGGATGAGTAATAATGATATCAATTCTCCTATTAGGTACTATTTCTGTTATGAATGCAGTCTGTTATAAGTTAGCAGGTATCAATGTAACATTCTTTTCTACCAACATGTCTTTGACCTTCACATTATAGATGATAATTGATAAATTATATGTTATGATGATAAATCATAAAAGTACAGTGATTGCTTCTAGAGTTTAAATTGCTGGCTCACAAATCTGTAATGCTCTTGAACACACAGGTGCGTTACTAAGGGAGCCTGGGGTACGTGCCCTGCCCCATCCCTATCCAAATAGTGAGTTGAAAATGGTGAAGGAAGTTATTAGAGATACTAAGAAAGGGAAGGGAGAAGAAGGGAGAAGAACGGAGAAAGAAAACAAAAATCCCTACCCTATAGGTGGGCCTGCACCCGTTTTAAACTCTTCCCGAGTCGGTCGCTCCCTTTTCCATTTTCGCCTACAACCATATAACAAGACCAATGCACCCTCCTCACCCACCTTATAACATAATACACACATCCAGAAACAAGACCCACGACACACTTAATGACTTTTATTCATATTAATGGCATATAATAAACTTAATATCGAGGCTGTGCATCCTATAAACGAGATGGATGGTCACCATGAAAACTGACCGGTTCAATCATTTACTAATGAATTGCAATGTAGGTTGTATGATCGTGTTCTTTATCTCTAGTCTTTCTGGTCACTAATCTGATTTGAATCTACTAAAGTCATTGATCAAATTTATCATCGCGTTGTGCAATTATATGTTTTAGTTGTTTTATTTTTTAAATATTTTGTTTGTAATGTATAGGCTCAATTCACTAGGCTCTCTTTTGTGCAGAGATATAGCAGTTTCTTTTCTTTGACCGTATTATAGATTAGAAATTATGAAAAGGGGATTTACCTGTAAATAATGATGAAAATGATAATTGGGTTTTATTTACCCCTGGTAGCCACATAATATACTGCTCTTCTGTGGGCTCTGCAATATATCACTGCAGCATTACCAGGTACCCATTCACACCTTGGGTAGACATTGTAGGGGGTAATGTAAAAATGTAAAAAGTACACCTTGTCGATAGATGTAAGCACCGAGAGAGGATTGAATCTAGAACCTTTCGTATGAATCAAGAGCCTCTCGTATGAATCTAGAACATCTCGTATATGAATCAAGAGCCTCAACCAATATATACCACAGTGCTTCCATAATTTCGACGTCTATTTGTGTCTGTGGTCCCAATACCTTCCTTATACGTGTGCCATCAAAGGTAGCTGCCAGTTTGAAAGTGCATGTCTGAGGAAGATGTCAAGACCAATAATTAATGATCTAAAACCATCCTCTTGAATGTATTCAGAAAGATGAAAAGTTACATTGCTTTATTATTATTGAAACAATGTTTAATGTTTCTCATCATCCCAGTTCAGAGTGGAAAAGCTGCTTCAGGGATTATCTTATCAAGGTTTAAGGATCAACATTATCATCATCTAAAACATTGTCTGTCATAAAAAAACATACATGGATGATGGATCCCGTACCCCAAATCATCCTCTAAATCTTGATATTCTACAATATGTTCTTCGTCACCAATACCGTACATGTAGGGTGACTCTGCGACAACGCAGCCCAACTTGGGGGGCCGAGGGTCAATGTATTAAAATAATTACTATTGAATTAGACACAATCATGTTAATATATATAAAATATGAGAGTAATTTTGTTTCTTGGTTGTAAATTTATCGGGGCACCTTATTGACCCATTGCATCTTCAATAGTCTAGTGCAGGGTTTAAACCACAGCCGATGTCATGTGAAAATAATCAGGGGAATCTAATTTGACGAGTATAATCAAATTAAGATGTTATTAAAAGCATTATTGTAATATTACACATATTCAATCAAGAATGCCTAATTATTTCAATCCTATTTTATTTCTAGCTGTTAATATCCTGTAGACATCAAATTAGTAACACGTACATCTGCGAATCATTCATAAATTCACCTTAATGGCCCAATAATCAACTTTTTTGCTGAGAAGAGATACACGATTCAGGAGACATGTCATTAAGAACTGAACTAATTAAGTGATAAATCAGGTATCTGGTTATTTGAATGAAGTGTGGGGATTTATGATGAAATGGTCTGTTAACACCCAACACGGCCGGTGACGTAGAGCGTGCAATGATATAATTATCATGAACATAATGAAGTCTTTTGTATCTCAGTGCTTTGAGGAGATGCATTGATGCGTAGTACTCAAAATTATTGCGCCAAAATCTTACAACTAGGCCTTTCATCAAGGCGGTAGCTGATTCATTCCTGATTGATCTACGTGGTGTAAAACCATATAGGCCATGTGTAAGAATAAACTCTATCTCCCAGCCTGTCGCCCAATTTTGCCCTTCCCTCATCTTCAATTCCCCTATTTTTGAGATCCTATTTTTAGCCACTGGTTCAAAATGATTTGCATTGTAAAAATAAACTCTATCATGTCTATTGGAATTGTAAAGCGTGAATGTACAGAGGGTGTCAGTTTTCAGTAGAGACTCTTCTAAAAATTTGATTTAATGGTGGTGGGGGGTCATCAATAACTATAATATTAATTTTCCTGTTTTTTTTTATATAGCGAGCACATAAGCCTTTTTGCATTTGTAAAAAAGTGTCAGGCGTACCCGACAAAAGCCTTTACATACTTCATGGGATTTAGTACTCATTATTTTATTCGGCAAAGACAAAACAAGAAAACACTGAATTCAAAACAACAGTTAGGTTTGAAGCGAGTCACATGGTTGCCGGGAAAAGAAAAATATTGACTAAATAACTATAACCCGAAGGTCTTCTTTTCCAATCCATGTGAATTTACATAAATGAATAACGCATGTTCATGTTGCATAACTACGATATTCAGTTTGATATATATTTGTTGCTCTGTATACTAGTTATTTGAGTTTTTTGAGAAATAAGAAAAATTAAAGAAAACAAATGTTACTTTCAATTGAAAAAGAGAGAGACTTTTTATATAATTAGATGAAATCGCCAACGAGGCCCCATGTAGAAATCCAATGAGAAAAATTGTCATGCTAAGCAAGTGTGAAACAATGCGGTCAGGTGTAGCCATTTAAGTGATCTTAACAGATCGTAAAAGTCATGAAAAGAAAATTTAGTATAGAAATATATAATCAACAAGTAATATAATTTACCGCAGCTACCAGTCCGTAATACAATTTGCAGGCGCCTTCTTTTTGCCACATTTTATATCTAGCATAAAATTCTATAGTAGGCCTTAATGAAATAAAGGCGGGATGAGAGACACGTTTCTCTCTCTTGATGTGGACATATCTAGAATCAAATTTGAAACGTTAAAAAATGAATGGTTACAGTATTGTGTTGGTAAATAATATATCAGAAAATGTGCACATCGGCTGTAATCATAAATGCTATTCAATTAGATGCGTGACTACCATTACGTAAAACTATTATAAAAGAAGGTATTATGTATACAATGTGCATATAGGTAAGTCCTTGACCGTACGGTTGTCCTCGTGGTTCTTTCATTCGGTAATAGATCCAAAGTCCCCAGGAAATTGTTTTGTTTTTGTCGTGATCATCGATCTAATATGTCATCAATAATAGCATCAGTGACACAATAATACCAATATATAACAGCTACAAAGGTTAACAGTATTTATAAGATGGTGTTATCATTCATAGTATTTTGTAGGTTTTCGAGATTGTTTTGGTTTGTTCCATTTCGAGAGCATCAAATACGTTGGGTAGATTGGTACCAGTAACAAAATCAAAACGTGTTAGTATACCCGTCTTCCTCTCAAAGCAAACAAAAAAGAAAGAACAAAAAAAAAAGAAATAAGAAAAAGATAAAAATATATAAATATATATTATTATGTAGAAAAAAATGAAAAATAAAACAAAAGCAAAACAAAAACAGAACCCATGGAACAAAAATCCAAAGTATCTAAACTCAATGGCAAAGAAATTAACCAAAAGGCAATTTTCAATACCATATCTTATTACCTGTAAAATTCATGCTTTTATTATATCATATTCAATAGGTGACGCACGATACTATCGGAATTAATTGCCTTAGATTGATTTGTCTAAAGTCCCTATGCCAAACTATTATTAAATTAAATGAACGGGGAAGGAAGAGCGTCGCTGGACATGATTTTTTCTTCTTACCTGCCCTATCATAATATACATCATAATACCATGCCTATATACTCCGCTGTTAAGCATCTTTTCCACCCCCTTCCCCCCTCTCTCTCTCTCTCTCTTTCTATCTCACTGTCAAATTCTTTCTTTTCTTTCTCTCTCTCTCTCATTATCATGTATCTCATTGCTTTCCATTTCTATTTCTCTCTTAAAATTAATGTTTCTCTCTCTCTCTCTCTCTCTTTCTAGAATTTTATCTCACCTCCCATGCATGAGCCTGTGTAGGTGCACGTTTGTGTTTTGAGGAGAACACAGTAGGCCTAATATAATTTCTACCCTTAAAAAGCCTATCAGAAAATTTGTTATCTTGAATATTTTTGGCTGGACATGAGAATATTAGTTTTCTATCTGATCAGAACATAACAAAAGTCGTCTAAATGCAACTCATAAACATGCTCTTCAATAAAGTTATATGGTCATCAAGTTGTCCAACCCTCATTTTAACCTTCATTATACATTTTGTCAATGACTATAGGAAGGTGTTATGCCATTAATTTTAATGAATATTAGATGTCAATGAACGAAAACTTGAACATAGATTCTATTTCGTGGTAAATAGCATCTTTTCCGGTTTGATTGAGTTTCCTGAGAGAGATCATTTTTCATTTCAGGATATAGCCACTCCAATATCCTTTACTGGACTTGGCAGATATTTATGAGGTTGTGTTGGTCGCTCAATGCCAGGATATAGTCCTAATTTATAACTAAGTAGATCAGGTTACTGTATTGGGGTTAGGAGCTTCCAGCTATATACTTGATTTATTAAACGGTTAAAGCGGAATGTTAATCTACATATCCAATTAGAGAGAAATACAAAGTGGTGGAAAGAGAGAGAGAGAAAGAGAGAGAGAGAGAGAGAGAGAGAGGGGGGCGGTGGAAGATTAACGAACCATCGTTTTATGATCATTTGATTTGTAAAAGCTAACTATTAGAATAATTATGATCTTAAAGAGACGAAATCATCTCTTTGCTCTGAGCAGAAATAAAGGAAAGAAGAAATTGTTAAAACAAAAGAACCATATCAATAAATAGCTATTCTGATTAATGCTACAGGTTACGTTAAACATACTTCTGCTATTTGGATTATCGGCCTTACAAACAAGCAATCAATCAATCATACAATAATAAGTAAAGAAAACAAAAATGTAATCGTAAGAATGGGTAGACAATCAATCGAACAAAAAAAAAATTGACAATCAATAAATAATCAAACAATCGATAATCCAAATTACAAACCGATCAATCAGTCAACCAATCAGTCAATCAATCAATCAATCAATCAATCAATCAAATGAACTTTAAAAATCACCCAGCAAGCGATTAAATAACCAGACAAACAATAAAGCGAACAATGATCATTCAACCAACCAATGTAATCAAGTAGAAAACCAAATGAATCAGTTGAGACCATTCATCAAAACATCCAACAGGCAGGCAATCAACCAACGAACATAAATCAGTATGTCCATCACAATCATCTAATGATCCTATGAAGTAATTCGCATTAACAAGTATTGTAAGCCATGCAGCACACACTTCAATCATCTACTATATTAAGTAATTCAATCCAATCACCCATTCTGCAAATCAGATTATCAAAACGAATTACAACCTTCAAGAGGTGTTTCTTTCACACAAAACTATATTTATTGACAAAATTACCAATCAATAGTAAGAGTTTAGCATAACTTTATGAAAACTTTACAACGATGAACAAAGCTTTAGACGCACTGGACTAAATTAACTGCAATCAATGATTAAACTATACACACAAACGAATTTCAAAAGTTAGGGAAAAGTATAGAGAAGCAGACGATTTGAAATGGTCGTCATCATGACTAGCTTCAAAAGAACCAATTTAATGTAGGCCTACATACATTTTCCTGAATGTAATTAAGATAGACAATGATGAACCAAACACTCTTCTTGGGATTGAAGTTTTATACAGGTTGAATATTTACATTACTAGAATGAAATCAGTGTCATTTACATGTACGTTTATATACCTCTAATGTGTCTAAAGACCTTTACATTTCTCGTGCTGCAGCCCAGTTGGCAGACGGTCCGTCAGACCGACATGTCGGTCATATGGATCTTCTAACAACCTTACGTTGCTGGAGAACCTCATTGTTAGTCTCGTGGGGTGTTACACAACTGGGAGACACCAATGTCCACAAGGCAACCTAACATTTCCTCTTTTGTTGATGGGGTTGGATCAGGGTTCTTTCATCTGCCTTAAACCAACACATATTGATTTCATCAGAATAATCGCACTTTACATGTCGAGTTTTGTCATTGATATGACACTCAGTTCATCTACCCCGGACATAACAATGATATCAAAATACTTAGCTTGACAAAACAGTGAACAAATCGACCATCCCATTCTCAAAAAAAAATATTCGCTGGGTGTATACATTAAGAAATAAGATGAATATACATTCAGGTTTCCTTCGACTTCATGCAGTTCCTAAATAACAGTTCAATTCGATACACTCGGTTCACTGGCTGACTTCAATATTGTAAAACAATCATTACGTTGTGAATATAGGCTATATCGGCAGGGGAAATGAAATCAATACATCGAGTTATTTTCATACTGATTAAATGATGTGTATTATTTCACGAAAAGTGAATTACAGATTACCATTTGTACCACACAATAAGTTATACGAAACATATATAGATACAAGCATATAATATACAAAAGACTTGTTAATTTTTGTCATTACTTTTTATATAACATGCTCTTTGTTAGAATTAACAGATGATAGCGATTTACATTGATTAGCCAAATTATTATCATTCTGCACCGGTGAACCGACCCTTGCTCTGGTAACAGATCATAGCGAATTTCAGAGATTAGCCAAATAATTATCATGCTGCACCGGTGAACCGACCCATGCTCCGGTTAACCATGTTAGCAAATGCTTCGTAAAAGATATAGGGTTGGGGTTAGAGTTACAATCGGGTTTTAGGTTAGGTTTACCGTTGGATTTAGGTTGGCTGTTGGGTACAGGATTAAAGGTAGGAATTCCGAAAGGAAACTGAATTAGAGTCGTCGGAGAATGTGTCGTAGAACTATATGTATTACACGAAATATATACAAGTATACATGAACAAGTATATACAACAATATGAGAATGACATTAATTTGCCCATAACTATATACATTCTGTGATATCTTTCTCTGGTTACTCACTTCGCATGCATATTATTCAAGATGTTGAGAAACACTAATGATCTGGTCATTAGACCACATGTTTGTAGTATACAAGTTCATTTTTACAAGTACATTAGTTTACCAGGACAGTCTGCATCCAATATTTATCACTAGCCGGTCTTTATACTATCCATTTTAAATCGAATAGCTCATGCGTATATTTCAGTAATAATGTTATATCTGATATCTTTGACTTAGTATGTTCTGACAGTATTGACTTGTGGATCTTTTCAAATTCCTCTGTTAATTCTTTCTCCTATTGTCCGTAGGAGAAAATGACATCAAACATTTTGCTTCTTAGGAATTGGCGTAATGCGGAAGAAGTTCCTGTTCTTCTTGAGGTTGCAAGTAAGGTGTGTTTGAAATAGAAGTTTGATAATCATTCCCGGTCGCTCGACGTGTATGCTGCGACTCATGGTGTCTCATACAATCTAAATCTTCATAGTTAAGTTCTGCTCCATCTTGCCCTCTGTTTTTCTCGCCTGGAGATGCGTTGCTTGCCAACATCTCTGGTGGAATGAATCCGCCGTTTGGTCCTGGAACCAATACTGGTTGGCAAGACGATCCGTTGGACTTTTCACCTTTAGCGATACCGTTCACAGCACCATTGGCTCTACATGAGTCGCCATTGCGTGATCCCATCACACCGGTGTTTCCAACCATTTCTTGATAAGCTAGTTCGGGTCTTGATGGTTCCATTGGCACCCCTACCTGAAGACTAGTCGAGGGTACATTAGCAGACTCGTCCCTGGCCTGATTGACAGAGGGCTGCTCCGGAAGGGCTCGAATTGTTGCGTTCGTTGACAGCATAGATCCTTGATGATGTCCGTTTGTCATTGTATTGCCAGCACGATAGGTCATTTGAGAACTCATTCTTCTTGTGTGTGGCGTGCCTAATCGATTTTGTTTCCTGTTTCGCGCAACAATCATTAGGATAAAAATGACACAGAGAATCCACCCGACTCCAGCGAGAACAGATATACCGATGAGGAAAGATGGATTTCGAAAGATTGAAGAGTTTCCAGCTTGGGATTGTAATGCTGTGCTTCCGCTGTCCTTCAGAAGACAGTTGTCTTTGACCGGTTCATTACCAACTTGGATCAAGGTTGTTGATTGACTAGTAGGGATGTTCACAACAGGCGTCTCATCCACAATCAAGCTGGCCAAACAGGTCACAATGACATTATCGTCATCACTTGTGATTTGTTTTACTTGAAGACTGTTCTCTGCCACCGTGAATCTCGACATAGTCTCGTCGACCTGGATGTCGTTGTACATCCACCTGATTGCTACTCTGGCTCGGGCCATTGAATGGATTTCTAGACTGTAGCTACAAACGAATGTGGCATTATCACCTGCTTTCACGAATGGACGCTGAGGCCAGATAGACGTATTGAGAGTTCCATCATTAGGCATGTAATTAGTCACTACAGAAGGTAGGGTGGCTTCTCCATTACGGCTACCGTCACTGAAAACGGGCATTCTAGCTAATCCCGAACCAAAAACGTTTGTCGCCTGACACACCAGGTCTGTTCCGTTGTCTACTGGTGAAACAGGCCCTAAAGTCACCAATCCATATCCAGGAAACCGAAGCTGGAAGTCCTGTCGAGTTCCTGTTGATGATTCTAGAGAACAGTTAATGTCGTCAACGAACGGTGGGTTAGAATGTGCGACGGCATAAAACAAGGTGTCCCCGGTCTCTACATCATCTATCTTTCTCAAGATAGCGACGAACGGACGACTGAAGCGACACAATCGTTCCACTCGGATACCCGCGCCGTCATCATAGACTAATCTACATTCAAACTGACTGTTCAACTCTTCCTGTCGAGCCTCGTAGCGGGAGGTTTTGCTACGATCAACGGTATACCCATCAGCAACTTTAATATTATCTTTATACCACTGTACAGATACAGGAGGAGTTGTATTTTCTGACCGACAGTGCAAGTTCACAGCAGTTCCAACATCTGCAGGAGATGCAGTGCAGATCGGAAAGTAGTCAGCAGGCGGGTACTTTACTGTTAGCTGTAGTGCTTCTGATTGGTATATCATCTGCCCTGAACCATTGTACAGGATACAAGAATATGTTCCCTGGTCTGATTTAGACGTTTGTCGAATCTCTAGATTCAAATTCACCGCAGTGTGTGAATTCAAACCTCCTTCAATTTCAAACCTCTCTGCGTCTTGGGGATCAGTCAACAGGATCTTCGCGTTATCGGCCAAGGTGTACTGAGCTACCTGTTGAAGACTTGATGAATACCTTGGGTAGCGACACCAAACTACTTTACCACCAGTGCTGAAGATGTTTGAATCGGGTAGCTCATCACTGTAACAGGTGAATGATGAAGGTGTACCTTCACTGACAGTATTAGAGTCTGTGCTCACATACAGGTCGGCTTTTACCATCAAAGGCAAAGAGATAATCAAGAATATGAAGTATACCGTTCTTGTTTGATATGACTCCATTCTGCCAGGAAAGATGAATTGCTTCAGTAAGAATACCAACTGTTCGAAAGAACACGCTTGACTAAAGATGCTTCTTTGCTAGATCTTGGTAATATAGTGATTAATGTAACAAGACAGCAATCAACAAACTGTCAGGAGCATTACATTACTACCAGCTGAAATGATGATATCGTGACGTATATCTGAGTTTTATACCTGTCATAATGATACCGACACAAGACCGTCATTATAAGTTGCGTGGTTATGATCAAACGGTAGAGAGCGCACTCTCATTATTTTGATGCCTCTCTGTATGTATGGAGGAAATAGACGCTACTCACCATATTATCTCCATATGTGTTCGGTGTTTTCACTGACGCTGTTACATTAGGCCTACGTTGAGAAATACATGTATATCTAAATATTAATTATAATCTTTGTGGGTAATCATACCAGACACAAGCACATTATGAGTACCTATTAATGCACTCCCGGATATATATAATTATGATAATAATAGTCAATATTTATACAGTGCTTTATCGTTTCAAGCGCTTTACATGAAAAACAAATTCTAAAGGAAAGCGTAATGACTAATAATAATAATAATAATTACATTTATTTTATAGGGCGCTTAATACAGGTGTTTCTAAGCGCACAGGTGATATTGTCTAACTCAGTATAATTATTCAACATGTTCAATAGCTTAATAAAAGCAACAAAATAAAACAAAATATTACTAATACAATACAATACATAATATACAATATAATACAATACAATTCAGTTGGAAGGAATTAACTACTTGTGTGCGCCTCCAGTATACTATAACTGATTAAAAAGGTGGGTTTTGGGAAGGGTTTTGAATGATTCAATGGATGGGGCATTTTGAATATGGGGTGGGAGTTTGTTCTAGAGGGTGGGGGCAATCGATGAAAAGGCACGGTCACCATAACGGGTTTTTGTACGTGGACCGTGTATTAATTGCATGGAGGAAGATGAACGGAGGGATCTGGCAGAAGAGGAAGATCGAAGGGAGACTAGGTCAAGAAGATATGTAGGGGCAAGGTCATGTGTTATTATGTAGTGAAAGAAGTAGGATCTTGAAAGTAATGCGAGAATGGACCGGTAGCCAATGAAGTGAGCGAAGAACAGGGGATATATGGTCATGTTTCCTACTTAATGTGATCAATCTAACTGCTGAATTTTGGATACGCTGGAGAGGAGATATATGAGAAATTGGGAGGCCGGCAAGGAGGGAGTGGCAATGAAAAATGAAAAAATAATACATACATGTAGAAGTTAAGGAAATCCAACCTTGATAGCAAACTTGACTAGAATAAAGCAGAAAAATCAGAGAAGGATACTGATGAAAGTCTGAATGAAATCGGACAAAAAATTCGAAAATTACGAATTTTTGAAAGTTGCAATTACTATATGGGCTCTTCAAATTGGCTGAATTGATAATGTCTATATGTGATGTAGTGGCGTACAACTTTCCCTTTTGCTCCAATACACAAAAGGACTAAAATTTCAACTTTTCGTAAATGTATGACTCGGGATGGTTTGTACTTTTTAGAGGACCTGTAATAATGTACTCTCCATGATATATTTTGAGTAGTGCCCCGAAGGTGAAGGCACTTGGAAGAAAAACATAATAATAATAATAATAATAATCCGCTTTTATATAGCGCTTAATACATATCTACGATGTCTCTAAGCGCTTTACAGATATACTATTACCCCGCTGCTTGCCTGCACACACTGTGTGCACAATCTCCACTCCCTGGGGAGTATTCCAGCCAGGCGTTCCTTGACGCTCAAAAACTGTTTGACCAACAATGAAGGTCGCATCCTACCGGGTACCCATTTAACACCTGGGTGGAGAGTAGCAAGTGCAGGTTAATATCTTGCCAAAGGATATTAGTGCCGTGTCGGGATTCGAACCCTCGACCTTCGCATCTCCAGTCAAGCGCCGTTAACCACTCGACCACGACACTCCCACTCCCACTAAGTGATATTTTTGTACGCGACAAACGGGACAGTAATCCGTCACTACGTCACAATCCACTGACAAAATTGCCGATTTGAGATTCGCACAGCTGTAGTGATCTCATATTTCAAACACTCATAACTTTCTTAATATTGGTCCGATTTATTTCAAACTTTCGCCATTCTGTTTCTCTGATTTTTCTGCTTTCATTCACATGAACTTATTAGAAGGGTTGGATTGCCCTTTAATGAGTGACAAATAGCAAATTATAAACGAAGGACAAAATAACCTGAATTACACAAATTGTGAGTGCATTTTGCCAAGAATTCAGGTATTGACTGTGTTTTGAAAAGGTCGGCCTTTAGTCGGTGTTTAAAGGTCTCAAGCAGGGGCGGCCGAGCGACTTCCAAAGTGGGGGGGGGGGCACCAAGGAAAAAAGGCACTTTCTGGAAAAAAAGGGCACCTACAATGAGAAATCTCAAAGCGAAAATATACAATTTTGTTTAGACGTTGGTATATACCCTACATTGATTTCTTGTTTGTTTCTCTTTATACATCATCCAAGATATTGCTTAAGCATCATACTTTCCACTTGGGTATGATTGTCTGAATATTCCATTGCGAGCGAGGAAAAAAATTAAGATTTGTGAGATCTCAGTGCGAAAAATTACATCTTATAAAGAGGAAAAAACCAATCCTGATGGGGTTATAAGCACATTCTTATAACGGAAGACTGAAAAGGCCTTTGATAACTAAAATAATTATATCATCTATAAATGCGAGCGAGCGTAGCGAGCGAACTTTGGGGGAAATTGCTCTTAGTCCCTTTAAATTAGGGGCAGGTTTAATGATGAGAGGAAAAGGGGTAAGACACTAATTAGAAACGAAAAAGGGCACATGTCAAAGTACAAAGGGTAGTTATCAGAGATGAAAATGGGGCACTCATTACACCTGAAAAGAGGCACTCACCAGTGATGAAAAAAGGCACTTATGAGAATGGGAAATGGGCGTTTGTCGAAGGAAAAGGGGCACCCATCAGATTTTGATAGGGCCATTTATAAGAGGTAAAAAGGGGCATTTAGGAAAAGGGAATAAGTCTCTTATTAGAAAGGAAAATGGGCACGTATCCTTGTTAAAAAGGGGCACTGACCAGACATGAGAAGGGCACTAATGAGAATGAAAAATGGACACTTATGATAAAGGAAAATGTGCATTTGTTGAAAGAAAAGGGGCACCGATCAGACTTTAATAGGGGCATTTATCGGAGGTGAAAGGGGCTTTTATGAGAAGGGGTAAGTGGCTCTTATTAAATAGAAAAAGAGGCACATGTTGAAATAAACGGGACACTTATCAGAGATGAAAAGGGGCATTTATGAGAAGGGAAAGGAGCTCTTTCTTTTTAATGGGAGCACTTATCATAAAAGGGGCACTTATTAGAAAGGAAAAGGGGCACATGTGAAAATAAAAGGTGTGCTTATCCTAGTTAAAAAGGGGTAGTTATTAAAAGGGGGAGTGACACTTCTTACAAAGGACAAAGGGCAGTTGTCAAAGTAAAAGGGGCACCTCTCAGATTTGAATAGGGCAATTATCAGAGGTGAAGGGGGAACTTATCAAAATTGAAAAGGGGCACTTCTCGTACCTGAAAAGGGGCACTTACTAGAGATCAAAAAGTGCACTTATGAGAATGGAAAAAATGGACACTTATTGCAAAGGAAAATGGGAACTTGTCGAAGGAAAAGGGGCACTCATCAGAGGTGAAAAGGGGAAGGGGCACTTTTATAAAGTAATAGGGGCACTTGTTAAAATAAAAGGGGCACTTTTCCTATGTAAAAAGGGGCACTTCTTACAAAATTAAAGGGGCACTTTTGGGGTACTTAAAAAGTGGGGGCACTGTGCCGCCTCTGGTCTGACGAGTAGTGGATTTGCGGGGATATTTACTACTACATGCAGGCGCGGATCCAGGATTTCCAATAGGAGTGGAGGGGTCGGAAATTTGAAAATACTGACAAGGTCATATTAGAAGAACCGTACCGGTACCTACAAGCGGGCACAATTTTGTGAAAAAAGTATAGGCCTATTGCTTGTTTTTATACTATAGTTTTACTAAGGAATGTGATTTTGTAATACAACAAATTTTCAAAAACCTGTGAGGGGGTCACTTCCGTCACCTTCACCCCTCTCGTTCACTATGCTCCCTCGCACTAGCGTTCTGATGGAGGGGGGGGGGGGCTTCGGGCAGTTGCCCCCCAAATAAAATTCAAACGTGCTTTATTTCTAATTCGATACCAGTGATTTATATACAAATGTTACTGAAATGGCATGAATTTTCCCTAAGCTTCCTGGTGCTCTCCCCCTGGACCCCACCACGGGCCCTAAGGGGGGCCCTGGATGCTCATCTGACCGTAATTAAATGCCTAAAACCCTGAGCTTCCGGGGGCTCTGCTCCCTGGACCCCACCAAGGGCCCTAAGGCGGCCCCTGGATGCTCATCTGATCGTTATTTAATGCTTAAAACTCCTGAGCTTCTGGGGGCTCTGCCCCCTAGAACCGACCAATGGCCCTAAGGCGGCCCCTGGATGCTCATCTGATCGTAATTTAATGCTTAAAACTCCTGAGCTTGTGGGGGCTCTGCCCCCTGGACCCCACTCCAATTGGTTACCTGCATGCCAGTGTCACAAATAAGGTATCAAAACATGCTCATCTGACCGTAATTAAATGCCTAAAATCCCTGAGCTTTCGGGGGCTTTGCCCCTGCCGCCCCATGGACCCCACCAGGGGCCCTAATGCGGGCCCATGGATGCTCATCTGACCATAATTAAATGCCTAAAATCTCTAAGCTTCATGGGGCTCCCCCGCCGGGGCTTTGCCCCTGGACCCAACGCCAATTTACGCGCCACTTGCTTCGCTCGCTTTGCTCTACCTGGTCGTAAATACTTTAGCCCCCCCCCCCACTTTGAAAAAACGTTCCTCGGAGCCTGCATGTAACATGATAGAGAGATGATGATCCAGATTTTTTTCCTGCCCCCGTTTTTGCTCATTACGCCACTGCTCCTCGTCCTCGCATTTCGTCCCCCCGGTCATGAAAAGAAACCGCCGCCCCTGGTATATAGAGCCAATTCATTGCTTTTTGACGATTTAAATTCACCTAAATTTAAAATTAATTTATAATAGTATAGTTGGGAGAACTAAGGAATTGATCAGATCAATGTTTCCCAATTTTTTCACTCAAACTTTCAGATTAGGCCTATCTTTAATTGCACATCTAGCATTGAAGTCACTACCTTAGCACCATTTTCTCCCATCTGAACAATGTTATCTAGTCCCTTTAAGTTATGCTCGCACGCAATTTTTGTTGACATTTTCATCAGGGTGGGGGAGGCTGAACCCTCTTGCCCGAATGTCAGTTTTCTGGTTTCACAATTTGGCGAGCGAGCGAAAATTTAAGCACATGTATGTTGTGAAAGTGTTATGTATCACCAAAATATACGAGATAAGATATTTTTAAAAAATGCATATTCGTGCAGCTCGCTGCCCGATATTGGTCATTTTTAAACTTTCGGGGAAAGAGAGGCTGCAACCCCATTCCAAATTAACTGCAGGTGTTATAAAATGAAATTTGAATCCTTGTGGAGTAAATATAGAAACAGCTCGTGCTAGTCACTGATGCATAACTTTAATGATGTATAATCGTTTAAGTTCAAATGTAGTAGTAGATGGATAAGATACTACATAATCCCTCGGGTTAGTAAGTACAGGGAAATGCTATACCTATATGGAAAATTCATACTAATGTCTTTAATACTGACAGAAGTTTGATGGAGGAGATGACTGCACATTTATACAACTGAGCTGGGTGTAGGAGAAGGATTCCCATCGAACCTGTGAACATTTAAAGATTAAAAAGACGAAAACTGCAAGTTATATGACAAACGGGCCCTTTCCTAGAGAGAGTTCAGAATTTGTTACCAACAATAAACAAAAGAGAAGAGAAGGAGCTCCTCACATACACACAGTGGCGTAGCTAGATTCCAGCAATTGAGAGGGCACTGGCACTTTTTTTTTTTGGGGCACCGGTCTTACTCGGAAAATTCAATGCGAAATAACAAGGCCGCTAGTTAGGGGGATGGTGCGAAAAGGGGTCCAATTGTCTTTCTTTCTCTTCCTTTTCCCTTTTCACTTCTTTTCTCTTTTTCTCTTATCTTTCATTTTTTTCGCCATCAATTTAAATTGACATGCCGTGCCCCCGTGCCCCCGTATCTACGCCACTGCATGCACGGCGGTAATTTTCCGAAATGTACAAGTTTTGTCCATCCAAGATATTGAGTGGAGATGGTGTCACGCCCATATCAAGCTTTAACCCTATCTAGCCTGGGGGGCTTCAGAATCCCCTCTACATTTTTCGCGATAATTTTTTAACGCAAACGAATCTTGCGCTTAGATTTTATGACTTTTTTCTTTCGAGTCTTGCGCATCTTTTGAAACAAATGTTTCGAAAATCGGACCACGTGACCTTTTGTCTTTGCATGTCAGCCCCAAAATCGCTAATTTTCGTGATTTGTGTACAAAACATATGTAAATTGAAATTTTCCAAAAAAGAGATAAAACATTGGTTATTTGGTCTTGTTTATAGTTTAGGTGTTTATTTGGGGGCAAAATAGTTGAATTATAGTTATAAACGAGATAAAACAACAAAAACAATAAAATATACAAGTTAAAAAAACAAAGAAATACATAAGAAATTATCAAAACAATAGATAACATAAGGAATAACCTGGCTCTTCCAATTTTTGGGGGTAATTATTATCCCAAATGGTCTAAAGACTTTGAATTTTATTGCCTTATTTGCATAAATTACCATAAATATGCAAATGAGTGCATTTTTCAAAAAAAAAAATAATCATAGTATTCTATACACTTCACTTGACATGCATGCAAATTTTCGCGGCGATCATAAGGGGGCCTTAGAAGCCCCCTCCCCATGCTATGCATGCAGTTTCAAAATAGCCCAGGCTAGATATGGTTAAGGGCTGGTCACATTAAATTTTGTCCAATAACAATAACGATAACGAGATTTCAATTAAAGGTACACCCTACTATACGTGTGAGCCTTAAGTGACACCCCGCCCCTTGATAATTATCAACGCGGCTAACCGGTGTCAAATGCTTTAATAATAAGACAGACACAGACAATCCAGGGACATTTTCAAAATGACACCTTGTTCAAATTTTTCAACCACAGAAAAGAGAACTTTGTGGAGCAGGGTCGAGAATTAACGTATGGCCACCCCTCAAAAACGGCTTTCAGGCCATTTCCCATATCTCCGGATGACTCGTATGTCCCTCTTTGTATGGGACCAGTGCACGACATTTAATGTTATTTACAGGCATCACAAACTTGAGAATAGACTGCCCACAAAGTAAAATTGAATGTCATTCTAGGTGCGGTTACTTGCTTCCGTCTTGGTTGCAAAGAACCTGAAAAGAGGGGACGGTCAATCCCATGAATAAAAGAAAAAAGGGCTGAGGGGGAGCCAATAACAAATACCAAATAAAAGCAACAGGCAAACAAACGAACAAATAAATAAATAAATCGGAAAATAAAACGAAATCGGTGAGATGGCCTCCACTTATCACCTTATTAGTCAATCTTGATACAGATACCCCCTTCTATCTTTCACTCTCTATCGTCGATTTCAATCTTATCCCCTCTTTCTAATTTTCCTCTCTTCCTTCCTTTCTTTTTCATTTGTCCTTTATATTGTCCCATTGTCTTTTGTTGTCTTCTACTATTTCTCCCTGTCTCTGTCTCTGTCTTTTTGGATCTCTTATGTTGTTCGTTTGTTGTTTAGGTACCTTTTCCCATTTTTCGGAATTACGAACCCTATTTCATTTTCGGAATTACGAACCCTATTTCATTTTCAGAATTATGAACCCTTTTTTATTTCGGAATTATGAACCTCTTTTCATTTTCGGAAATACGAACCTTCGGAATTATGAACCCTTTTTCATTTTCGGAATTATGAACACTTTTTCATTTTCGGAAATACGAACCTTCGGAATTATGAACTCTTTTTCATTTTCGGATATACGAACCTTCGGAATTATCATGAACCCTTTTTCATTTTCGAAATTATGAACCTTCGGAAATATGAACCTTAATTCATTTTCGGAATTATGAACCTTCGGATAAACGAACCTTCGGAATAGTGCAACAAATGTTTTGAATTATGAACCCCCTATATAGGCATGGGAAATTAGTGTTTCGGAATTATGAAACTTCGGAAATACGAACCTTCGGAAAAACGTACCTTCGGAAAAAACGAGTGCTCCCCGATTTACATGTACAAAAATGAGAGAAATTAATGTGCGTCACGATAAAAATCTCACTATCTTAGGTGCCTGAGAAGTGCAAGTATGCATGGGCAACATCGTTTCATTTCAACAACTAGAAAATTTGAGATTCCAGAAATATCATATATTTAAAAGTGACCGATTTATATATCCTACCTGTATTGTTGTTTTGTTGTTGTGGTTTTTGATATCATTGCCTTGCTTTTAATATACTTGATACATTCTTTGCATCCCCCTTGCACAAAACAATTCTGGATCCGCCTCGTTATCTGTTTATAATCACGTACACTCTTTAAAATAGTCACGTGTTCTTCCAGGAATCTGTATGACTCTTTATTAGTGATATTACATGGTAGTTAATATAATTGTTACAGAATTACAGTTACAAATAGAAGGATAATCTTGGAAGAATCGGCAATTCTAGGTGGAAAAAATAAAAAACTGAATAAGACTACATTTACCTCAAGTAGTTATTTTTTGTTATTTCAAAATTGTAAGTCATTTAACAAAAGACTTTTACAAAGGACTTAATCAATCAGCTTCGCCTAAACAAATTGGAAAAAATATCTTAAAGTTCAGTTATTACTATATTAAAATGAAAACAAAATCATGCACCAAAAATAAACCCATGTGATTGAATTTAACATAATATGCACTCATAAAATGGTAAATTTGTATGAGACATGCCACTGCTTTTCTCTTATAATTGACATAGTCATAATAAAGATTTAAATGATTAAAAAAACAAAAAAGAACTGAAGCTGTACTTTGTTCTGCCACAGAATTCTACTCATGCTCTTAGTGCAATTTGAAGCATTTTAAATTGAAGATATTTTTAAAACATAAAATCATAAAATCATATTCTTTTTCATTATTCTGTGGGTTGAGGAAATGGCCTTTTCTCTCCAACATCCTTTTGTAAAACATTATTCAACATTCCTTCACTTCACCGAGGTGAAGTTTATAGGCAGGTGGTAGTAAGAACTTCCTTGAATGCTCCACAGACGAAAGCCTTGGTCAAACCTCACCAATAAAAACAATCATAACTAAATCTTTCCCCAATCCCCCCTTCCCACTGCTCAGGAAGTGAGTTCTTAAGTCCAAGCCTCAATGATAATATCCCTGAGCCAATAATTAACAAAACCAGCAATTTCATCATTACAAAAATCATTGAAGTCTGACAACTTTTATATTTATTGGCCTGAATTTATCGTTCTTGTTGAGATCTTACCAGGCCTTTATATTTACCAGGATGATTAAAGAAAGTTTCATGATAGTGTTGCTTGTAATGCACTCTATATATATATATATATATATATATATATATATATATAACTGCACAATATAATCTCTACAGCATTATCATCAATATCATTCTCTTCAGGATTGATTACTGTTTACAATTCATGAGATTCATCGAAAGATAGTTGTGGTGTTTGATACTTCTGATATTTTTTCCAATTATATTTCATAAAAACTGTGTAGTATAAATTGAACAGTCAAATTAAAGATACCCAAAGACAAGATCAAGTTTAGCCATTACAAGGGTAGAAAAAAGCATATATAGAATGAAAGACTTATCTATATTTCAGTACAGAGAATTCGACCCCATCACATATACTGTATCAATGAGCAAACACTGAGGTATAAGAAAGTTATAAAAACATATTTGACTTGTATGATTATTTCAGCATTTCACCCCATCTTCAATTATAAAGCAATGTTAAACAGGTTATACCTGGTACTATAATAAACATCTAACAAACTGTTAGCTATGCCTCCTCTTTTCATCAATACCTTTAGGTATACAATTATCAGCTAAAAAGAAACCACAAGAACAAAAGAAAAAACAAATTTGGGAAATAAATTACACCACTACACCCATGCAACCCTTTCCTCTCTGCAATATGTCACAGCTAGCATAGATATCTTAAAACCCAAACAAAATTACATACTTAAATTATATTTCCTTATATTTACATGAACTACATGTATCTACATTTGATGATTTATAAATTTATTAGAAACATTTTAAGGCTTAACTACAAGAAAAGCTCCTTAATTTCATTATACATACAGTGTGAGTCAAAAGAAAAAAACTTGACACTTTTCTATTTTTTTTTACAGAGTGAGTTTGAAATATGAATGTATTTCATATGTGAAGAGTATCTATTCAATGCTTCTTTTGATACTCTGTTCATGGGATGATATTTCATGTGGCGAATCTTGACAGGCAAGACTTTGAGAGTTATCGACCTGTGGCAAATCTAAGCTTCCTATCGAAGGTTATCGAACGCATTGCATCCATTCATCTTCAGTCCTTCTTGAATGACAATAACCTTCAAGACAACTTCCAATCAGCTTACAGAGAAAAACACAGTGTTGAGACTGCCCTCTTACGAGTGCAAAATGATATCCTCACCGGAATGGACAGTGGAAAAGTAACTGGGCTGATTTTGCTCGATCTGAGTAGTGCGTTTGACACTGTTGACCATGTTATACTCCTAGAGAGACTTCAGTATATGGGCATAGGTGGACAGGCTCACCAGTGGTTAACATCTTATCTCTCAAACAGATCGCAGAGGGTTTGTGCACGCAGTGCTGTCTCTAAGACAGTTCATCTTGGGTTCTCTGTGCCCCAGGGATCGGTACTTGGGCCACAACTCTTCAAGATTTACACTCTTCCCCTTCATGATATCATCAAGAGGCATAATCTCAATCACCATATGTATGCTGATGACACGCAGATATACTTTTGGTGTTCTCCCACGCAAGGGCAAGTTGATGCGTGGATTGCTCGTGTTGAAGCCTGTATAAGTGACATTAGGAATTGGATGAAGGAGAATTACTTAAAGCTCAATGACGAAAAATCTCAATTTGTTCAAAGCAGCAACTCACCAAGTTGGTAACCCCCAATCTGAATATTGGATCGTCATCAATTACTCCTGTGAAGAAAGTTCAAAATCTTGGAGTTATTTTCGACTCCAATATGACCAATGAGTCGCAACTATCATCGTGTGTTAAACTCGCGATCCACAGTCTCCGCAATCTCTGTGCTATTCGCAAGTATCTCACCACAAAGGCAGTTGAGCAGCTTGTGCATGCATTTGTAACATCCCGCATCGATTGTTGTAACTCTTTACTTTATGGCATCCCCATGTCTCAAGTTAAGAGGCTCCAACTTGTTCAGAACGCTGCTGCCCGCCTAGTAACATATACACGCAAGTCCTCCCACATCACACCAGTCCTTAAATCCCTGCATTGGCTTCCTGTTGAACACCGTCTCACCTACAAAATCCTTCTGATCAGTACCATGCCTTGAAGTTCTCTTTGCCACAGTACATCTTTTCTCTACTCAACTTTCGCAAGCCTGGTCGGTCTGGTCTCCGTTCTTCGAATACATCAACTCTGATCATCCCTAAAACCAGACGCTCATGGGGAGATCGAGCATTTGCCTGAGCAGCTCCCCGATTGTGAAACAGTCTCCCAAACACACTAAAGGACTGTAAATCAGTAGATCATTTCAAGGCCAGTCTGAAAACTTATCTAATGGCCAACTTGAACTAATAACATTTTTTTCACCACGTAAAATGCAATGTAAGCATAATTGTATCTAAGTATCCTTTAATGTAATTTATTGTAAGCGCCTTGAGCACCCTCTGGATGGATATGTTGCGCATTATAAATGTGACATGTCTTTATTATTATTATTATTATGGTTGCCTGCACAAGGGTCAAATAATGTTACTGCCAAAACCCACTTGCACCAATTCCAAACAAGTTTTCCTCCAAATAGGTATCTATCGACTGACCAACATAGGGTAAAATGATAATGTAGGCATTGCTTTTTCATATCAAGATGGGTTTAGCTTGTACTAGAGGTCATTTTAGAATCCGATTTCTCCACTACACACGAGTCTGTATCCACCCTGATGATTTGTGGTCTGAACTTATTCCAAGAGGTTCTTCCTTACACACAGCATTAAGTGTTTGGCACCTTGCAAGACCCCCAGGCTTCCTCAAAGATAGTATTACGTATCTGGCACCTTGCAAGACCCACAGGCTTCCTCAAAGACAGTATTACGTATCTGGCACCTTGCAAGACCCACAGGCTTCCTCAAAGATAGTATTACATATCTGGCACCTTGCAAGACCCCCAGGCTTCCTCAAAGATAGCATTAAGTATCTGGCACCTTGCAAGACCCCCAGGCTTCCTCAAAGATAGCATTAAGTATCTGGCACCTTGCAAGACCCCCAGGCTTCCTCAAAGATAGCATTAAGTATCTGGCACCTTGCAAGACCCCCAGGCTTCCTCAAAGATAGCATTAAGTATCTGGCACCTTGCAAGACCCCCAGGCTTCCTCAAAGATAGCATTAAGTATCTGGCACCTTGCAAGACCCCCAGGCTTCCTCAAAGATGTTTCTGTTCCAGATGACGCTTGATTTTGATATGATGATTTGATCAGCACATATCGTATCTGGCATCATGCACCACATGGTCATCCTCAATCAAAAAGAATCCATGCATTTTAACCCAAACATGAGTTGAAAAACAGCTTTGATTGATAGACACTCTTTCTTCCTATCCCTACTCACCTTCTCAGTTGGCTCAAGTGAGTGGGTTTTGACCAAGTTAACTAAATTGGTCTCTGTGCAGCCAATCATGGAGTATCATCCCATGAATATAAAATTAAAAAAGCAGGGCAAAATACTTTACAAATATCAACGTCCATAACAAAAATTTAATCTTAAAACAAAACGCAATCATAAAAGTGTCAATTTTTTTCTTCTAACTCCCATTGTATACAATGCTATTTAGCTGCTTAACGAGTTCGATGGTTAACCCTTGTGTGCCAGTATGTCTGAACATTTTGTTTTTCATACTTTGATTTCAAAGACTTGTTTCATTGTTCGATTGGGCTTCAAGTATATTCCATGGGAATAAACTTCACAACCAGCCTACACATTTGTTTCACTACAAAAGATATCGCAATTATTTGTTTTTTTATATTGCAAACAAATTGTTAAATTCTTAAATGTTGTAGTGGAGTTAGCTGCCCACTGCATGGAAGACGTAAATATTTGGCAATACATGCATTCAGGGATCAACATGATACTACATGATACTACATGATACTACATGTACATGTATATGCAGTTTGTGACATATAAAAGACAATATCTTATCAACATATATTTTTGCACATGACTGGGACAAATATAGTTTATTATATATACCTCTCTTTGGAAATCTAGACATCTGATTGGTCGAAATTGGAGTCGTGATTTTAGCCATTCCCAAAGAAACGAACGATGCCAGTAACGGTTAATAGTTCATGAGTGAGATGCCTGAAAGATTCCGTACCGGGAAATAGTAAAATTTTGATGATATCCCCATTGGTTTACGTGTTAAAACTTACTTTGCAAAAGCGGATACCATACAGAGCTTTTT
>CP137673.1:37229126-37361280 GCA_037976565.1 Mesocentrotus franciscanus
TATGTTGTTCGTTTGTTGTTTAGGTACCTTTTCCCATTTTTCGGAATTACGAACCCTATTTCATTTTCGGAATTACGAACCCTATTTCATTTTCAGAATTATGAACCCTTTTTTATTTCGGAATTATGAACCTCTTTTCATTTTCGGAAATACGAACCTTCGGAATTATGAACCCTTTTTCATTTTCGGAATTATGAACACTTTTTCATTTTCGGAAATACGAACCTTCGGAATTATGAACTCTTTTTCATTTTCGGATATACGAACCTTCGGAATTATCATGAACCCTTTTTCATTTTCGGAATTATGAACCTTCGGAAATATGAACCTTAATTCATTTTCGGAATTATGAACCTTCATAAACGAACCTTCGGAATAATGCAACAAATGTTTTGAATTATGAACCCCCTATATAGGCATGGGAAATTAGTGTTTCGGAATTATGAAACTTCGGAAATACGAACCTTCGGAAAAACGTACCTTCGGAAAAAACGAGTGCCCCCGATTTACATGTACAAAAATGAGAGAAATTAATGTGCGTCACGATAAAAATCTCACTATCTTAGGTGCCTGAGAAGTGCAAGTATGCATGGGCAACATCGTTTCATTTCAATAACTAGAAAATTTGAGATTCCAGAAATATCATATATTTAAAAGTGACCGATTTATATATCCTACCTGTATTGTTGTTTTGTTGTTGTGGTTTTTGATATCATTGCCTTGCTTTTAATATACTTGATACATTCTTTGCATCCCCCTTGCACAAAACAATTCTGGATCCGCCTCGTTATCTGTTTATAATCACGTACACTCTTTAAAATAGTCACGTGTTCTTCCAGGAATCTGTATGACTCTTTATTAGTGATATTACATGGTAGTTAATATAATTGTTACAGAATTACAGTTACAAATAGAAGGATAATCTTGGAAGAATCGGCAATTCTAGGTGGAAAAAATAAAAAACTGAATAAGACTACATTTACCTCAAGTAGTTATTTTTGTTATTTCAAAATTGTAAGTCATTTAACAAAAGACTTTTACAAAGGACTTAATCAATCAGCTTCGCCTAAACAAATTGGAAAAAATATCTTAAAGTTCAGTTATTACTATATTAAAATGAAAACAAAATCATGCACCAAAAATAAACCCATGTGATTGAATTTAACATAATATGCACTCATAAAATTGTAAATTTGTATGAGACATGCCACTGCTTTTCTCTTATAATTGACATAGTCATAATAAAGATTTAAATGATTAAAAAAAACAAAAAAGAACTGAAGCTGTACTTTGTTCTGCCACAGAATTCTACTCATGCTCTTAGTGCAATTTGAAGCATTTTAAATTGAAGATATTTTTAAAACATAAAATCATAAAATCATATTCTTTTTCATTATTCTGTGGGTTGAGGGAAATGGCCTTTTCTCTCCAACATCCTTTTGTAAAACATTATTCAACATTCCTTCACTTCACCGAGGTGAAGTTTATAGGCAGGTGGTAGTAAGAACTTCCTTGAATGCTCCACAGACGAAAGCCTTGGTCAAACCTCACCAATAAAAACAATCATAACTAAATCTTTCCCCAATCCCCCCTTCCCACTGCTCAGGAAGTGAGTTCTTAAGTCCAAGCCTCAATGATAATATCCCTGAGCCAATAATTAACAAAACCAGCAATTTCATCATTACAAAAATCATTGAAGTCTGACAACTTTTATATTTATTGGCCTGAATTTATCGTTCTTGTTGAGATCTTACCAGGCCTTTATATTTACCAGGATGATTAAAGAAAGTTTCATGATAGTGTTGCTTGTAATGCACTCTATATATATATATATATATATATATATATATATATAACTGCACAATATAATCTCTACAGCATTATCATCAATATCATTCTCTTCAGGATTGATTACTGTTTACAATTCATGAGATTCATCGAAAGATAGTTGTGGTGTTTGATACTTCTGATATTTTTTCCAATTATATTTCATAAAAACTGTGTAGTATAAATTGAACAGTCAAATTAAAGATACCCAAAGACAAGATCAAGTTTAGCCATTACAAGGGTAGAAAAAAGCATATATAGAATGAAAGACTTATCTATATTTCAGTACAGAGAATTCCGACCCCATCACATATACTGTATCAATGAGCAAACACTGAGGTATAAGAAAGTTATAAAAACATATTTGACTTGTATGATTATTTCAGCATTTCACCCCATCTTCAATTATAAAGCAATGTTAAACAGGTTATACCTGGTACTATAATAAACATCTAACAAACTGTTAGCTATGCCTCCTCTTTTCATCAATACCTTTAGGTATACAATTATCAGCTAAAAAGAAACCACAAGAACAAAAGAAAAAACAAATTTGGGAAATAAATTACACCACTACACCCATGCAACCCTTTCCTCTCTGCAATATGTCACAGCTAGCATAGATATCTTAAAACCCAAACAAAATTACATACTTAAATTATATTTCCTTATATTTACATGAACTACATGTATCTACATTTGATGATTTATAAATTTATTAGAAACATTTTAAGGCTTAACTACAAGAAAAGCTCCTTAATTTCATTATACATACAGTGTGAGTCAAAAGAAAAAAACTTGACACTTTTCTATTTTTTTTACAGAGTGAGTTTGAAATATGAATGTATTTCATATGTGAAGAGTATCTATTCAATGCTTCTTTTGATACTCTGTTCATGGGATGATATTTCATGTGGCGAATCTTGACAGGCAAGACTTTGAGAGTTATCGACCTGTGGCAAATCTAAGCTTCCTATCGAAGGTTATCGAACGCATTGCATCCATTCATCTTCAGTCCTTCTTGAATGACAATAACCTTCAAGACAACTTCCAATCAGCTTACAGAGAAAAACACAGTGTTGAGACTGCCCTCTTACGAGTGCAAAATGATATCCTCACCGGAATGGACAGTGGAAAAGTAACTGGGCTGATTTTGCTCGATCTGAGTAGTGCGCTTGACACTGTTGACCATGTTATACTCCTAGAGAGACTTCAGTATATGGGCATAGGTGGACAGGCTCACCAGTGGTTAACATCTTATCTCTCAAACAGATCGCAGAGGGTTTGTGCACGCAGTGCTGTCTCTAAGACAGTTCATCTTGGGTTCTCTGTGCCCCAGGGATCGGTACTTGGGCCACAACTCTTCAAGATTTACACTCTTCCCTTCATGATATCATCAAGAGGCATAATCTCAATCACCATATGTATGCTGATGACACGCAGATATACTTTTGGTGTTCTCCCACGCAAGGGCAAGTTGATGCGTGGATTGCTCGTGTTGAAGCCTGTATAAGTGACATTAGGAATTGGATGAAGGAGAATTACTTAAAGCTCAATGACGAAAAATCTCAATTTGTTCAAAGCAGCAACTCACCAAGTTGGTAACCCCCAATCTGAATATTGGATCGTCATCAATTACTCCTGTGAAGAAAGTTCAAAATCTTGGAGTTATTTTCGACTCCAATATGACCAATGAGTCGCAACTATCATCGTGTGTTAAACTCGCGATCCACAGTCTCCGCAATCTCTGTGCTATTCGCAAGTATCTCACCACAAAGGCAGTTGAGCAGCTTGTGCATGCATTTGTAACATCCCGCATCGATTGTTGTAACTCTTTACTTTATGGCATCCCCATGTCTCAAGTTAAGAGGCTCCAACTTGTTCAGAACGCTGCTGCCCGTCTAGTAACATATACACGCAAGTCCTCCCACATCACACCAGTCCTTAAATCCCTGCATTGGCTTCCTGTTGAACACCGTCTCACCTACAAAATCCTTCTGATCAGTACCATGCCTTGAAGTTCTCTTTGCCACAGTACATCTTTTCTCTACTCAACTTTCGCAAGCCTGGTCGCTCTGGTCTCCGTTCTTCGAATACATCAACTCTGATCATCCCTAAAACCAGACGCCATGGGGAGATCGAGCATTTGCCTGAGCAGCTCCCCGATTGTGAAACAGTCTCCCAAACACACTAAAGGACTGTAAATCAGTAGATCATTTCAAGGCCAGTCTGAAAACTTATCTAATGGCCAACTTGAACTAATAACATTTTTTTCACCACGTAAAATGCAATGTAAGCATAATTGTATCTAAGTATCCTTTAATGTAATTTATTGTAAGCGCCTTGAGCACCCTCTGGATGGATATGTTGCGCATTATAAATGTGACATGTCTTTATTATTATTATTATTATGGTTGCCTGCACAAGGGTCAAATAATGTTACTGCGTCAAAACCCACTTGCACCAATTCCAAACAAGTTTTCCTCCAAATAGGTATCTATCGACTGACCAACATAGGGTAAAATGATAATGTAGGCATTGCTTTTTCATATCAAGATGGGTTTAGCTTGTACTAGAGGTCATTTTAGAATCCGATTTCTCCACTACACACGAGTCTGTATCCACCCTGATGATTTGTGGTCTGAACTTATTCCAAGAGGTTCTTCCTTACACACAGCATTAAGTGTTTGGCACCTTGCAAGACCCCCAGGCTTCCTCAAAGATAGTATTACGTATCTGGCACCTTGCAAGACCCACAGGCTTCCTCAAAGACAGTATTACGTATCTGGCACCTTGCAAGACCCACAGGCTTCCTCAAAGATAGTATTACATATCTGGCACCTTGCAAGACCCCCAGGCTTCCTCAAAGATAGCATTAAGTATCTGGCACCTTGCAAGACCCCCAGGCTTCCTCAAAGATAGCATTAAGTATCTGGCACCTTGCAAGACCCCCAGGCTTCCTCAAAGATAGCATTAAGTATCTGGCACCTTGCAAGACCCCCAGGCTTCCTCAAAGATAGCATTAAGTATCTGGCACCTTGCAAGACCCCCAGGCTTCCTCAAAGATAGCATTAAGTATCTGGCACCTTGCAAGACCCCCAGGCTTCCTCAAAGATGTTTCTGTTCCAGATGACGCTTGATTTTGATATGATGATTTGATCAGCACATATCGTATCTGGCATCATGCACCACATGGTCATCCTCAATCAAAAAGAATCCATGCATTTTAACCCAAACATGAGTTGAAAAACAGCTTTGATTGATAGACACTCTTTCTTCCTATCCCTACTCACCTTCTCAGTTGGCTCAAGTGAGTGGGTTTTGACCAAGTTAACTAAATTGGTCTCTGTGCAGCCAATCATGGAGTATCATCCCATGAATATAAAATTAAAAAAGCAGGGCAAAATACTTTACAAATATCAACGTCCATAACAAAAATTTAATCTTAAAACAAAACGCAATCATAAAAGTGTCAATTTTTTTCTTCTAACTCCCATTGTATACAATGCTATTTAGCTGCTTAACGAGTTCGATGGTTAACCCCTTGTGTGCCAGTATGTCTGAACATTTTGTTTTTCATACTTTGATTTCAAAGACTTGTTTCATTGTTCGATTGGGCTTCAAGTATATTCCATGGGAATAAACTTCACAACCAGCCTACACATTTGTTTCACTACAAAAGATATCGCAATTATTTGTTTTTTTATATTGCAAACAAATTGTTAAATTCTTAAATGTTGTAGTGGAGTTAGCTGCCCACTGCATGGAAGACGTAAATATTTGGCAATACATGCATTCAGGGATCAACATGATACTACATGATACTACATGATACTACATGTACATGTATATGCAGTTTGTGACATATAAAAGACAATATCTTATCAACATATATTTTTGCACATGACTGGGACAAATATAGTTTATTATATATACCTCTCTTTGGAAATCTAGACATCTGATTGGTCGAAATTGAGTCGTGATTTTAGCCATTCCCGTAAAGAAACGAACGATGCCAGTAACGGTTAATAGTTCATGAGTGAGATGCCTGAAAGATTCCGGGTACCGGGAAATAGTAAAATTTTGATGATATCCCCATTGGTTTACGTGTTAAAACTTACTTTGTGCAAAGCGGATACCATACAGAGCTTTTTGTCTGCGATTCCCAAATGATTGTAACATTCAGTCATCTTTCCAGCGAAGATTAACCGACAGTGTCTCAGATTTTCTGAGATGTTATAACTAATCTTTACTCAAGAAAAGGATAAGGTAAGAATTCTTGGTAGATTTTTGTGTCGATTCTGTATATAAAAGATATATCGACTGCTTTAATATTCAAGGCCTGGCTGTTTCTATACTGGCTCTCGGGGACGACCCAGGGGCGCCTCGGGGTCATGGCAGGATGCAACGTCCCCTTGAGCCTCTAAAAACAGCCAGGCCTCTCTTAGCAGTCGATATATCTATACTATTTACCAGATCAACATTTTCAATTTGGCTACATGTTGATGCATGCATTGCTACCTTCTTTGTTGCACACTGTTTATATCGAGCCCTACAATTTTTAATTTATGAAAATGATAGCCTTGCAGAAATGACACGTCATATTTGTTTAATATGTATCTGATCTCAGAATTAATTACTGATTATGTGTCTCTGGTATTCACCAATGTTTAGGTAGTGTAACAACATTAATCAAAATCATCTTTATCCATATTTCATAAATATCCCTGTTATTACATTTTGTTATCATACATGATTGAATATTATTCAGAGGAAAATTACAGATTTCTATCCTTTTTTTTTAAACTGATGGGAGACCATCATTATGTTAACATTTAATCACATTAGTGGATGGTTACCTTCTTACAAGTTGCCTTTTTGAGGAATATCCTCCAAATAACATAATATTTCATCTAATCTAACACATAAAGAGCCAGTTCCAATGCGAAACAACTATGAATCCATGACAAATACATGTGTAAATTTGCCTTTACCTTGGCGGATATCCTTCCAAGGAAGTTGCCAGTTTGATGGAAAGAATGATGTCAAATTTGCACAACTTATGGCGTACCTACTGACCTGTGTACTAGATAGGACATACTGGTGAAATGTAAAATTGGATATTCTCCACTTAGGCAATGCATTCATACTAATTCTTTTTCTTCTGCTATGCATAGCTAATAGTGACAAGATGTAGTTTAGCTTTTAAAAAGGTAAATTGTTCAGATTTGGAATGCACGAATGGATTAATGTAAGTCATGTACCGTAATCTGATCTGTATGGCATGGAGGAGTCACAAGATGGCTGTCAATTGCTTCATTGGCAAAGGCCGACCATTATTCAACACCATCACCTATTTCAACAGATCAATGGACAGCTACATGTTAAATTCTGCCATTGACATCACTATTTCTACTGAATTGCTGACCACCACAGAACTGTCTAGCAAGAAAAACCCAAACTTTGGAGACACTGTTTTCCTAAGTTATCAAGTAGAGGTGACATTGTCCTATGATTTACATACTTTACAGAAGATGTCTGGTGGGCAAAACACTTCCACAGCGGATATCAGTGCTGTTCAAGAAGCCATTTAATAATGTACATCATCAGTTTCAATATAGTGTAGGGGAGCATGTACATGTAGCCCTACAAAGCACACAAGTGTACATGTACATGTCACAAGCGTGTGACAATTTCTACATGAAATTTAATATATAATTTCAAAAATACCATATACCAGCAAAAATGCCTGCATGTTATCAAATTATGTGCATGGCAAATCTTACAGAGCTTACCAATTTGAAATTTTGAATACCGGTATTCATAAATAAATTCCGTTATATTTTTATGATATCATTACGTTAGATATTTCAAATACAACATTGAAAAGGTAAATCTTCTTATAATGATTGTTATATCCCTATAAATCCAACTAAGTTTCTACATGCTTGGCTACTGTGATATGACTACTACGTATGGTGTAATTCCTCCATACTATCAGCTGTAGAGATCCAACAATGATTGGTATAAAGCAAGCCAGTATGAACATGGTTCCCTTGAGTTGAGTTGTATCATGGAGTGAGAGTTTCTCATCCTGTAGTTCTTTGTAACCATACTTATTGAGAATGCTGACCACCATCATAGGGGCCAGAGAGGAAGCTGGTTTGGTGAACAGGGCATTGTAGCCAAAAACACTTGAAGACAATGGACTCCTGGTTACATGATAATAAACAAAGCAATCAATTGATTTAATTATGAATCAAAATTCATATATATTATGATGATTCAGAATGTTTTATTCTTTAGATGCAATATTTTCCATTTTCCACTGTTAGTGGTCCACTTTATGTTGATTAAATGATGAACTATAGTATTCAAAACATGTTGTGGATACACAGCATCACTGACAGACAGCAAGACTAGTAACCATACACAATCAATAAAGGTAAACATCAATTGATAAGAGAACTAC
Organism: Mesocentrotus franciscanus; assembly: GCA_037976565.1. Lineage (NCBI taxonomy): Eukaryota > Metazoa > Echinodermata > Echinoidea > Camarodonta > Strongylocentrotidae > Mesocentrotus > Mesocentrotus franciscanus. The sequence goes on from CP137673.1 coordinate 37,237,423, forward strand.
AGTTTTCCATTTAAACCATAATGCATGCCTTAAATTTTAATATTTTTAGGGCAAGGCCACTTTTCTGTAGGGCACATTTCTATATTACAGCACAAATAGGAAGAATTGGAAAGGGCGCAAAAAATCTCCAAGGCCAATGAGAGGGGCATTGAGGCCAATCAAAAGGGCATCCAAGGCCACGGCCTTGGTGGCCTTGGATTAATTTAAGCCCTGATAATGTGATGTGAAATGTCTCAATGAAAAAACATCTTGTACACAATGCAGAACTTTTTAGCAGATTTAGAACGAAACACGATTCTTAAACACAACAGGATTGATTCTGTTAGCCCTTCCCCCTATTTTGAAATATATTTTTTGATACTTTTATCTCACTGATATTCAACCCCAGATTTTTCACTTTCTATTCTTCTTTACCTAGTATTTCACGGTACTTACGCTCTCTGGCTTTTGAGTTGATCCTCATCAATGATATCCGAGAGACATAGATTGAAGAAAGAGAATATAGCCTCAGGAAGGCTCCTGTCATAATGAAAATAGAGAGATACATGGTGTTGTGACACTGTATTTCTAATCCTAACCGCAACACTAAATCTAACCACATAACCAATCTTAACCCCATCTCTAGCCCTATATCCTTGACAAAATGAAACATAGAGCAAATTGTGTCACCAGAACATGTGGCAAATCACCAATGTTGCAGGGTTCTTGACAGTGTATAACACCATTGGGCTAATACCAAGCATGGGGGATTTCATGAAGAAAATACCATGGGTATCCAACATAGGAATACTCCCAAGGGAGTGGAGCATGTGCACTATCATGTGTGGATTTGCAATTGAATCCAATGACTGGGGTAATAATAATTACAATGTAAAGTGCTACGAAAGGTAGTTTTAAGCGCTAGATACAAATGTGACTATTATTATTATTATCATTATTATGGGAACAGACATGGGTATTGGGTAATAAGCATCTAAACAAGCCACCTACCTAGGGGGCAAAACCCCAATTGACTTGAAACCTGCTGAAAAACTGTTCAGCATCCTGGTTGATATCATACCCACATTTCAAGTCTAATACTTTTCTAACTAAAAAGTTATAGCGCTCTAAAGTTGACACTTTGTTATGAGCCAAAATGGCAAATTTGGTTGCTAAGGGCTATCTTCTCCTTAGCAACAGTACCATAGTGGTGTGAAAAATATATCACGAGAAATTGCTATCACCAAGCAGATGATTACTTTGATAGGAAGTATGATTTCAAATGATGCATTTTCATCTTATTTTAATGATAAATATTGCTTTGTTCCCGTTGCTATGGTAATAATATGCCTAGCAACCGATATGTAATGTGTCAAATTAGGATATGGGTCAAATAATACGTAAGACATAATTTGCCGTCTTAAACATGTTCAAAGTGCATGGTGTAGTTCAGAACTTTCACCTTCCCCCAATCAAAAGTAATTTTGGGGTGGGGGCAGTATGTTGTGTAGGACATGATGCAAGATATCTGTCAAGTAAAAATCAGTTTGGGATCCAGGTGATAGTCATGAATTTCAGTCTGAATCATGAAGACAATGGATGTAGGGGTTCAGAATGTGCACCCTTTCCCCCTTCTGTGACCCCTCCTAGAACAAAAATTAGAGCAAGTAGTTCGAAACTATATTAATAAAGCAAGATGCAAACGAAAAAGAGATAAAAAAATCTTCACACCACATTTTTAATCTGGATTTTGATCTGGATCCAGGTGACAGTCATGATTTTTAGTCTGAATCTTGAAGATAACGGGTGGTAGGGTTCAAAATGTTCACCCTCCCCCCTTCTGTGACCCTCCCCCCTCTCCTAAAAAAAAATTAGAGCAATTAGTGCGAAGCTATATTAATAAAGTAAGTTGTAAACAAAAAAGATTTCAAATAATCTTCACACAGCATTATCTCTTGGTAGACTTAAGTAAAATTATCTGTAAGTGGTTTATACTTCTTGCCGCCCCGCCCCCTTCCATAATTGTCATCTCAAACCTTTGGCATAATCCAATAGCTACGAAGCTATTAGTAAAAAAGAAAAAAAAAATGGCGATACTGGTCAGTTTGGTTCAAAACTTGTACGCCTGTTATATTTGTTTTGCTAGATTGAAAGACATTGATGAAAGTCATTAGAACCTGCAATTCAAATGCCACTACCGTTTCTGTGACATGCCAATTCCCCCCATGATCCCCTCAATACGTATACACACTCTCAAAATTAATGAGAGATACTGACGCAAAGCATCATTTATTTCAAAAGTACACTTAATTTTAAAAATAGATCATGAAGAATAAAATGATACAGGGAAAAGTTTGACATTACCCGCTCTTCCCCTTTAAATTTCGAAATAAATTTAGACAAATAAGTCATAAATCAAGATCTAATCTACAGTTTTGTGACAGAAACCGATTTTCAAGACAGAATAAATGAGACTTATATTAAAATGTCTGGATTGTTAAGGGCAAGCATATATGCATGTATGCCAACACCATATCCTTCTTGCTCCTTTTCCCTCTTTCTCTAAAGTTTGACAAAAGTTGATTTCTATAAGTATTTATCTTTCTTTGTCCTGATTGATTGATTGATTGATTTGTTGAGGGACAAGAAACCAGTTAAAGTCATTAGTGAAATAACATGAGATATGGATTCATAAGACAGACAGGGTCTAAACGATTTAAGAGATTTGTAATAATCAGGGGCTAAAGGGGAAAGGGGCCCATGTGCAGTTTTTAAAAATCAAAATCAAATGAGGAAATAGCAAGGAGGCTTAGCAGAGATGTCATTTAGTTTCGACTTATTTGGTGAGGTTACAATTTGGTATGTAATGATATAACATAACATACACATCCTTTATTAATAACTTAAAGTTCTTGAGTATTCCTTTTGATTTGTTGAAATTGAACCTTTATGATAATTTATAATGATGTTGCATTCAGTCGGCTTTTGGATGAGCTGGAAGCTCTTCTCATTTTGACCTGCTATAATTGCTAGTTGAATCACTTTGTGACAGGTACCAAGAAAATTGTTAAAGAACTTGGTGTATATATGACAGATCAATACCAGACGACTATACACTAAAACGGGAGTTCCAGAGTACCGGTATTTCAGTCCTAGATCAGAGACGTGGTTCAAGATTTATATGTGATTATGCACCGATTGCATCCACAGCACCAATGATGTCCTGGAGTAGCTGGAGCGCCTTATGGAGGAGATAATATCAAACTCCACACACTCTTACAAGAACCAAAGATTTGTGCAAACACATTGTGAAAAATCGAAGAGGAAATCAATGAGAAATTTCAACTGGGATCTCCTCACAACTGCCTACGACAAGCTGCTAAATGGCCCGATACCACAATAAAGTGAAGGTGGAACCATGGAAGAGACATTGTAGACCAAGTAGCAGCAGAGGATGCTATCATCTAGTATCTGCAATTGATGTATTTCATTTTAAAGAAGAAAAAAGAGGGTGGGGTACAAATTCTGAACCCAAACAGTCCAGTATCTTCCAATTTGGTATTGCGCTTAAATCACATCTATCTTTGGAATTCTGGGCCCCGTCTTAGTTGTGATATATCCAACTAAAGAGCCTAATACTCTTTGTCCAAACCAACGTTATCTTGAATATCTTGAATATCTTGAAATCAATTCACAACTCTGTATGAACAGTGGCACCTAGAGTAATCAATGTAACTGCGTCCCCCATAATTGCCCAGACTTATCTACGTAATTGCACAAGCAAGCGAGTAAGGCGACCAGCTTAGGAATTTTGCAAGGGAGCAAAGCGATCGAGTTGTAGGTCTATGTATAGTTTCGTATTTAAATCATAGATACATTGTAAGTGGTTTTCTATTCATTCAAAATTAACGAACACGACGGTCAAGGAATATAGCAGGGTATCCCAAAGATAAGATTTCTTCAAAGGTTGAAAGATGAATTTCTTTTTAGAAAGTTGAATCCCATTGTAAAAATTCAGTTATTTAGGGTGCAATATCTCACAAGAAGCTGGTGAAACTTATAAGAGGCGGCAAAGCAATGGGAATTACATTTCGGTGTTAAATTTGGAGCCATTTAAAAAATGCTAATTATAAACTATATCTATATTTGTGTGCAAAATTAGGAGATCCCGTGCAACCTACTTATGCGAGCCGAATTAAGGAATCGATCAGATCAGTTTTCCCCAATTTCTATCATTAATAATGGTCTGTTTTCACTCAAATTTTCAGATTATCTTTAATTGAACATCTAGCATTTAAGTCACTACCTTAGCACCATTTTCTCTCATCTGAACAATGTTACCAGGTCCCTTTAACAAAATTATATTACTAATGCATTTAGCCTCTCATCTTTGGGCGCATTTATTCAATGGGATCACAATTTCTTCTTTTCTTTTCTCCCCTTTCCTTTTTTTCTCTCTTTTACGTTTTGTGTGCCTCCTTTTTATGCTCTCTTCAAATGCACGTGCCCCTACCCCCATAGAGATGCCACTGTGTACCAAACAGATAGAAATCTATAGGTTTGTGATTGGTTGGAGGGCTTTTGATCAAACTGGATAAATCATAACTCTTAATAATGACAATGTACTGGACTCATATATTTTCACTAATGACGTACATTGGTTTTCTTGCAGAAGGCAATACTTGTAAAATCTAATTTGGGCCAAAGTCTATAAGGAGAGTGGAGGGACTCCGAGACACACAAAAAGAGTTGGGCATTGGCATTTATATTCCCTTTTAAAGATTTAAATAATTTGACGACTCCTTTTCCCTTTGTGATGTAATTCCAAATTACACCTACTAACGGTAAATAAGTAATTTCGTCATCAAAATACACCAGATAAGATGCATTCCAGCAACTAGCCTCATACTCGTATATGTCGTTATTCTAGCTCATTGCTGCCTTGATAAGAGGTGACGATTGCCCAATAAATGGATACATTCAAAATGGGCAGGGGAGCTGCACCCCCTGCCCCACTCCAACTCATCATTTGATATAATTCAAACCTTTAAGAATCTATTTTTTAGAGATTGATACCAGTCTATCATTTGAATCCATGTCTTTAATCATCTTACACTTAAAGTACCAGAGCGAAGGTTTTAAAATGCTTTTATCCTTAATAATATTGGTACCATTGCAAAGGTAATGTTTCAATCTTTCTAATAATTAATATTTACTTTTCAAAAATTGTTACAGAATTGACTAATCTGCTATCAAAAATGATGAATTTGCTAGCCGTTTTTCCGCCCTCGATCAGCTCGCTGTTCGCTGGTACGATGTGTGACGTAATAGGTTGGGCACATGACCGAGAGTGCTCCCAAGCCCCCTCACACAGCTCTGTCCGCTGCATGCATTATACGATATCGAAAGCCAGTCGAACGCGAAATATCCTATCACAATGTCCGAGCTTGAGGAAGAAGTTTTACTAAATTTAGATATCGAGTTGATGAGCACAGCTCCACAACTAGTGACAGTGATTTATTTGATTTTTGTATGTTTTAGTAGGCTATCTCCACGGAGTTGCGGGTCAAAAATGGATACAAAAGTACACTAGCGCCATGAAATTCCCAAGTTCGAGCTGGCTGAGCCGAGCTACCGCGCCGCACTGGCCCCGCTGAACTGCATGGCGATCGATCCGTCATGCACTGGGGTGACTGACTGGGCGAGACATTTTCTAATTTTTAGAAAGTGTAGGGCTATTTTGGCAAATTTCACGAAGAAAAAAACAAAGAAGAATAGATGTGAGATTATATCTTGCGAATACCAATTACATATATGCACCATAAATGGAACTGCACGACATCATAAAAATGCAAAGCCAAAGGGACTCTCGCGATTTATCAACACTCAACAGCAATCACCAATCATCTTGCACATGCCAAGCCATCTTTTTGAAAACTTCACAGCAAATTACACAAAACGGAAGAATATTTGGACAAATCGATCTGCACGATTTACCCCCTCGTATTACATTACATAATTTGCTTAATATGCAATAATAAAATGTAATTTCCTGATTTCGAGAGATTGTTATTCCACTTTCATCAAAGCTGGCTTAGGTATGAATCATTCGAAGTCTGGGTAATGTACTGTATACTGAATGCAAAATACCGCACGCGAGCTGAGCGAGAGCCGAGCGAGAGGCCTAGGAATTTCGATCGTGCCCAACCTCTGACGTAAAGTCTGTACTCCATAATTTTATTTTTCAAGCCAGGAAAAGAAGTTCTGAGAAGGGTCTTGGAAAAAGCATCTTATCGCGTTTCATTTATATTTATGATACTTTAGAGCAGATGATTTGTGTTCATATTGGTGTAAGCTTAAAGTACATGTATAATTTGTCCATTTTGAGACATTTTGTGACATTTCTTCGCTCAGCTACTTTAATAGCAGGTTAATGAATTTATTGTACAAAACACATAATTGGGGTCAAATTCTCGAGGCAGAGGGGGGATAGGAAGACATTGACAAACTTTCCCATGCAACTTTAACCATTAGATTTTAAATGCATTGTGAAGATTCCTTGGAGCTGGACCAATTTTTCGATTGCAATGTACTTTATGCATACAGCTTTGGACAAATTGCTCTAATTTTGTTCTAGAAGAGGGGGGAGGGTCACAGAAGGGGAAAGGGTGCCAATTTGAACCCCTCCATCCACTGTCTTCATGATTCAGACTGAAATTCGCCTGGAACCAGAACTCATTTTTACTGGACAGATAGCCTGCATAATTTATGAACACACATCATGTCCTTAACAACATACTGCCCCCATCCCAAAATGCCTTTTGATGGGGGCAAGCATTTCAATGGAGGGAGGGGGTAGGGTAAAAGTTCTGAACTACGCCATGCACTATGAACATGTTTAAGACGGCAAATTATGTCTGTCACTTGGGACAGGTCTGATTTTTACGTATTATTTGATCCATATCCTAAATTGACTCTGAAAACACATTTTATATCGGTTGCTAGGCATATTATTACCATAGCAACGGGAACTAAGCGATATTCATCATTAAAATATGATGAAAATGCATCATTTGACATCATACTTCCTTTCAAAGTAGTCATCTGCTTGGTGATAGCAATTTCTCATGATATATTCTTCTTTACACATCACTATGTTACCGTTGCTAAGGAGAAAATAGCCCTTAGCAACCAAATTTGCCATTTTGGCTCATAACAAAGTGTCAACTTTAGAGCGCTATAACTTTTTAGTTACAAAAGTATTAGACTTGAAATTACGGTATGATATCAACCAGGATGCTGAACAGTTTTTTAAGCAAGTTTCAAGTCAATTAGCATCATAATCAAATAAATATTGAGAAATATGTATTTTAGCGCAATTCATATTTTTGAAAAAAATGGTAAAATATCACCTTTTTGGCTCAAAATTTTTATGCAAATTATCCCGAAACCTATTGAATGAGGTATCATCTTGTAGGAAATTTAATTGTCTTTCATATGACACCTTACACATGGTAAAATGAGGTGCTGTTACAAAGTAATCTCCAGAATTGTACAACAGTAGTTATACATGGTGGCCATTTTGAAAAATGGCGACCATTTTTTTCCAGTAGTATATTGCAAAGGTTGTCCACCTAGAAATTGTGCAGGGAGGTCCCCCAAACACGTTAATACCCAACAACCTTTTACAACATTCCATGTCTCAAGAACCTGCTGTGCCCCCTGGGTAACCCCTGGGATGCTGCAGGACATAGATGTAGATCACTAAATATAGACCAAAAGTCAGCAAACTCTGTATCGGTAGCATTCTACAAATTGTAGTGAAGATTTGAAACCATTCATAAATATCAAATACAGTTGGAGATAAAGGAGTACAGTGCTGTAGTAACTGAGGCTGAGAGTAGATTTGTGCCAAACTCCAAAAAAACTTTCACATCCTTTAAAGGTACTATGTCCCATTTGCAGGCCAAAAAATGAAAAGGTTAAATTCCAACGGCATTTGAAAGATAATACTAATTTAGAACTTCCCTAAAAAAGGGGCTTGAAAATGTCTTTAAGTGGGAAAATAACGACTATTAGTTGTCGAATCGACTTAGGAGCTATAGAGCCAGTAAGTAATAGTCTGATTTTTTAGACCATTGTACCGAATGGTCGTACGTTTTATGCTGCGCAAAGATTCAATCAGTTTAATTTTGGCCATTACAAGAAGTGGGTTATTGATGTAGACAAATGCTCATGTACCCTTTACAGCTCATTTTATGTTTACAGTGAAGTCTAGCAAGTAAACGGGTTTCCTTGCATAATTTGAATATTAGGACACTGCTAACGTTTAAATTTCACAGATAGGACATACATGACATATTCATAATTCCTGCAAAGTTCTACAGAATTTGATGTTGGCTGCAAAAGGGACATAGTATCTTTAAAGAGAAGGTTGAGTTCTGGGAAGAGGTGAAAAATAATTTGTGAGCGTTATCATTGTTATTATGCAAGTGTGGAAGAACATCAGATAAAACTTGTTCCCTGAAAAGCATGGCTCTTCAATTGCCTTAATATTCTAAATATGGCATGTACCATCATAAAAATCGGGACGGATATTTATGCCACATGTTTGTGTAGTCCCATATACATCTTTCTGTGTACAGTGCTTGTAACTTTAACAAGACTGGGCCAAATTTCTTATCATTTTGATGATTCCAGAACCTTGCAGTACACACCAATACTTATATGCTAGATGATCAACCTTTTCTGATCGATTCCACACTGTTTCTTTCACAATGCAATCGCAATACCGGAACTCAACTTTATCTTTAAATGCTTAATAACAAAATTTGTTGTTATTTTTATTTTGACATTTACCTGTCCATAAGAAAGAAGAGAACCATGATGTAGGTATGCTGGGCTCCTATCAGGAACATGAGGAATGCTGAACAGATTTTGAAGTAAAACGACCAGATTATGATCCGGTAGGAACCATATCGACTGACAAAGATGCTCAGGAATAGGACCAGCAACTGAAGAGACAAAAGGCAAATTTGAAATGTCATATCTACTCATTTTTGGTGGAATTTTTGGTCCCACCATGATTACCAAATACCAACCCCTGGAAAAATACCGTTGAATAATGATCCCCCTGAAACAAAGTTGTCCAAAGAACATTTACGGTATATAATTCTTTGATTGATTATCAAAATTGACTTTAAACTTCTTCCATAAAAGACTTCCACAGTGCACATCGATGAACCTGTTTTGTATCAGGAAGAAATAACTTGCTGTTTTTTGGCCAAACTTTTAGTACAAAAGCTACATTCTTGGGGTGCATTTGATGCCCACAGCATAGAGAGGATAACGTTTATCAGGATAGTTTCATAGTAAGGTAGTTGTCCTAGAGGGCAAGTTGTCAGGGTGGACAGGGGGTAGTCCTATTAGGGGTTAGTTGTGCAAGGGTAATTACCCTTACCTGAGGAAGGATAAAGGTTGTACCAAACATAGCTTTCCTGACGAACTGAGAGAGGTCATTCTCTGAAATGAGTTGGGTGACAAAGATGGCAAGAAAGTTGGCTCCGAAATCCATGTGAAATATCTGGCAGAAGTTGATGAATACAAATATCAAGAAGTTCCTATTGCAGATGATCTGTTTAGCTTGGTTGTATGAAAGGGAAAGAGAGCCATCCTGCTTGGAGTGACCCAACGATTTATTCTCCATACTCAGTTGTCCTGTACCCTCTAGAGCAGTTGGCTGAAGTTCAAACCGTGTCCGCACGTTGCGCCCTGTGTAGTACATTGCAGCCCAACTGACAAAGGCTACAAAAACACACCAGAGCTGGAAGGCATGGAAGTTGTTTAAGTCGTTGGACACAAATTGGCTCAAGAGAACTGACGTTGATCCCACTATGGAAGCAACCTGGCCATATCTTGTCAGTCTTACACGGTCCTCATGGCGAGGGGATATCTCAGCATACAGAGCACAGTGAGATAAAAGCACAAAGGTGAATAACGCATCATAACAGCAAAGAGAAACTATGAGATGTACTCCAATCATCCATTCATTGGCTTCATAGGTCTTCCAAGGAAACCATGGCAGGAGAAAGCAGATCGCAAACAGTGGTGCTCCATACAAGATGGCATGACGACGGAGCGGAATGCCTCGATTTTGGAGTTATCTTGCCAGTATGCAAACAATGGATCATTGACAGCATTCCAGATCATGTAGATGACCTGTGCCATGTGAAACCATGGCTCTGATATGTGGTAGTAATCAGTGAAGAGTCGTACATAGTAGAACCGGAAGATGGAGTTCATCAATACAGCTGCTAAAGAGGTCATGGAGTAGGCAAATGCATTCCTATCCACAAACTGCCTCATCTTGAATGAATGATCCAACAGTCTATAGATAAAAAACAAAAAGAAAAAACATAATTTGTACATTACTAAGTACAGAAGATTGTCAAAAATAATTTCAAATAATTGGAAGGCTGCCCACATACAGCAGCAAACTGAGGGTCTCTGCCATTCTGTGCTCAAGACATCTGGCCGTAGAGGCACACAGCCCATGAGGGAGACTCACTTCTTGGTTATTTTGAATTTGGGAGAGAGTCATGGTAGTACCCATGGGGTTGAATGGGGTTCTTACTTTCTGTTTTTGTCTCTGTTAATAGAATTCATGTTTTTTGTACCACTTATTTTGTGAAAACATTTCAAAATGTGTAAATGTTAAATATAAATCACTACTACCATAAACTGAAACTAAACTGAAATATTCTCCTTGTTTAATGAGTAGACTACATTTATATAGATGAAAGTAACCCTATGGCTTACTCCTTAGCAGTGGGGAGGGGGTATGATCGAACCCAAAGGATCGTCAGGATAGTGAAAACTACATGTATACACATACAAATGGCTGTATTGTATTGATAGATATTACAGCTACACTGTACATGTACATGTACATGTTTGATAATGAGTACCAGGTATCATATTATTGTATTACATGTAGTTTCTATCATAAGATATTATGATTCAGATATTAATGGAACATACTGGGGGTTTTTTTCTAAGGAGAAATTCTTCTGAAAATACGTTCTAGTTGCAGTATTAATCCAATGTTTCCTTAACAAATGTAATTCACCATAATGAGTACTTTGAGGTTCTATCGTATATACCAAGAGAATGGTCCAAACTGTGTTAATTCATTCAATGAGCTCGAATGTTCTGATATACCGCTATCTGTGCACATTTTTATATTGAATTGGATGTAAGAACCCACTCATCAATTGACTGTCACTGAAAAGTTAGCCTGATTTTGGACAAAAATCAATAAAAGCTATCATTTTGGGGCCAAAAAAGTGACTGAAATGACCATATTGTTGTTGATGGAAGGAGGGGGTGACAGCATTCCGTCTCTGCCAATCTACTTGAATGCAGTCAAAGATAAGTAGTACATCTACATGTATTACATTCTTTCATACCGCTAGATAAAAATATCTGTGAAGGGATAATCAGATTTTCCTATACTAATCAAGCACATCCCGTTCTTATTTCTTCAAGGTAATGGATCAATGTAATAGCTTACTCCGTTTTAAAGTTATTAGAGATCAAAATGAGACCAAGGGTCGTAAATAAATCAAAACTACTACAAAAAACTCAAAATCAGAAAAACATAGGTCTACAAAATACTGCCAAAATATCACTTTTAAATTGTTTTGTGCTTCCAGATTTTTGAAATTACATAGAAAAATGTATTCTAAACTTTGACCATCCTGACCAAACACACCTTTATCGAGCTCTAATTGAAAATCAAACTATGGAACTTTTTAGTGGTATTGTGGTGCGGGGTCACATTTGAACTATGAAAATCCTTGAAGTATCCAGACAACCAAACTGAGTAGATCTAGATCTAGACAAAACCCCCTATGCAGTTTATAACAGGCCCCACAGACGGACAGTTTTTAAGGGGGCTAAACTATTTACAATCCTGTAGAGCGTATAAAGTGAAGCGAGCGGAGGTGTGGGGTCCAGGGGAGCAGAACCCACTTGAATCTCAGGGATTTTAGGCATTTAATTACGGTCAAATGGGCGCATTTTGATACCTTATTTGTGACACTGGCAGGTGACTATATTTTTGTTGAATGACATAAATCATCATGGTTTGAAGCAACATTTTGAAACATTCAATTGAGACATGGGCTAAAGCTTACATACATGTACATCTGTATAATGACCCGTTATTTTTATGAGTTCATTTTATAGGAGAAAAGCAAGTTTCTGTTTATAATGTAATGCAAAGAGTACAGTGTACCATATCACCTATTCCTCTCACACTTCTTTAAAGTTTTTGGTAGATTTGCTTTGTAGGGCCCTATATAAGAAAGTTTTACACTGTGATGGAACTTGACATTGGAACAACCAAGCTTCCGAAATTGAAAGATAAATTGGTAGTCAAAGATACAATGAAAGTTTTTTGAAGCCCATAAGTAAGAACATACATGTACACATGATAAAGATTAATGATACATTAAAACAAAACAAAACATAGCTTCCTGCTGTCCTGAAGGAAACCAAAGAAGACATATGAAAAGTTAGCATTCATAGAAGAAGAAAAAAATTATGATTCTGACATCCCATAATAAAAGTAACTCACTTGATTCTAGGCAAAGATCATCACAATAATACTTAACATAAAAACATGAAACAGTATAAGAAGATTAGAAGACCAGCTAGCAATTTGTATACTGAAAACCATAAATTGTATAAAAAAGAAAAAGATATCAACATAATGAATGACATCATGAGATATCATATTATGTAACACAAACAATCTCTTAAAGTGACTCGGTAACATTGTTGAAGGTTGATGAATTTTGTTGCGTAATTTTTGTATAAAATGTTTATTATATTCCTTCTACTGTACTAACCTTCTAGCATGCAAAAAATCCTGACAAAATTCTCAAATCACAAAGATATTTATGGTTTTCTTTGGAGGCGTCACTGTGCAACACCCTCTAATAGTAAATTCTCCCAACCATTTTTGAATTTTCCCAACCGTTTTTCCATGAAAATAAGACATAAGACAGGATTTTAAAAATCTTTCAACACTTAAATGTCTGGAATGATATATAGAGCCAATTCATAGCTTTGTTACGATTTACATTCAGCTAAAATGTAATTAAATTGTAATAATATGGTTGGGAGAATTAAAGAATCGATCAGATCAGTGTTTCCAAATTTTTAAAAAATTTTTAATAATGGTCTGTTTTCACTCAAACTTTCAGATTATCTTTAATTTTACATCTAGCATTGAAGTCACTACCTTAGCACCATTTTCTCTCATCTGAACAATGTTACAAAGTCCCTTTAATGTAAAACTAAAACCAAGAAGTCAATAGAATTTAATGCCAATCATGTCTGCCTTTTTCACATTTCGTCCTTGCACTTTGCAGACTTGCAGTAAATCCTGTTACACCTATAATGTACATGTACATACATGTATAATTAGCCTACTTAAAGATACTGTGTCCCTTTTGCAGCTAACATCAAATTCTGTAGAATTTTGCAGGAATTATGAATATATGTCATGTACATGTATGTCCTACTAGTCCTATAGATCTGTGAAATTTAAACGTTAGCAGTGTCCTAGCTACAGGTATTTACATGTAGTATTCAAATTATGCAAGGAAACCCATTTACCTGTACTTTAACTAGACTTCCCTGTCAGACACTATTGAGTGACTGACTGACATCTTTTTTTTTTTGGTAAGCTGTAAAGGGTACATTATGAGCATTTGTCTCAATCAATAACCCACTACTTGTAATGGCCAAAATTAAACTGATTGAATCTTTGTGCAGCACAAAACGTACGACCATTCCGTACAAGGGTCTGAAAATTAGACTATTACTTAGGTGATTGCAATCACTTGTGTCGATTCAACAACTAATGGTAGTTATTTTCCCACAAAAAGCCATTTTCAAACCCTTTCGTTTTGAGGGAAGTTCTAAATAAGTATTGTCTTTCAAATGCCGTTGGAATTTAACCTTTTAATTTTTTTGACCTGCAAATGGGACATACTAACATACATGTAGTACCGTCAAGGTTGGGCGGTAAATGCCGGTAAATACCGTCCAGTAAATAAGATGGGCGTCCGGTAAATATGTAAAAAACAGGAAATATGATTTTAATTCTCTATTTATTAATAATTTTACTTATTTTTAGCCTCAACAACTAAAAATGTTGTTCTGAAATAATTAGCAGCACAACACTCATAGTAGAAACACAAAAACAGATTTATAAAATCCACACTGCATACATTTACATGTATACACACCCAAACACCCATACAGGTAAAAGGTCCAAAGTGGGGATATGGATGTGTAACAACAAATGTCCCCACAATGAGGGAATTTTCGTACATGTACATCCTTCTTTGTGGGGACATTTGTCCGTTCCACACCCACAGTGTGGGGATATGGTCCAAAATGGGGATTTCATACACACGTATACACTTCGTTATGACCCTACACATTGATTATGGGCAAAAAACAAAAATACCCAATAGGTCACTAGAGGGCACTTTTAACATAAATTATTTGCCATTTTCTATGATTTTAGACGGTTTTTCATTGTGGGGATATCCCCACTTTGGACCATATCCCCACAGCGTGGGTGTGGAGCGGACAAATGTCCCCACAAAGAAGGATTTACATACGCACACACACACACACAAATAGTACACACACAGAGCAACTATACTCACCACCACTGTTATTATGTTCAAAACTGGACAATCCCTATGAACAAGTGAGTGGAAAATATATTTCCCGGTATTTCCCGGTAAAAAGAAGAAAATACCGGTAAAAAGCGGTAAATACTGGTAAATACCGCTTATTTCCCGGCGTCCGGGAAATAAGCCTCCGAAGCGGGAAATATGCCAACCCTGAGTACCGTAGTTAGTACCTTTAACAGGAACTTAAATCATGTTATATTTATAAATATTCTATCATGTGTACATCATGATCAAGTCAGGCATATTGGCCTCCATTGGCTCCAAGTCCAACCAGCTAGACCACTTTTATGGGCATTCATGATTCACCATGTATGTTGTATTGCCTACAAGTAGTAGATAGTACATGTACATGATGTATAGCATACAGCCTATAGGCTATAGGTAGGGTGTCTGATCGCGCACCCGATGTTGTGTGCTAAAATCCTTCCCATAGAGATTGCACGCAGCCCTATGCAGTCTATGTGCATTACGCGATCATGTAAAATTGGTCAAAGTTTTTTTTTTTTTTTTGAAGTTCAAACCTTTATTCTTTGTGATCCTGAAGGTGATACTCAATAAATGAGGTGTCATATGAAAGAGCAGATTAATTCCAATATTTCCAGAGGCGTCATCTCGAAATTCTAAAAATATCTTGGTCAAAACAGCTATTTAAACATTGTTTCCTGGCTAACTCGAAATTTGCCACTTATGAGATATGACGCCCCTGGCGATATGTAGTCCCAGTCGTAAGGAAAATATCCCTACGCTTATTTTTCGCTAGCCCCAGGGATCACAAACAATTACAGTTTGAAAATACCCTTCCCACATTTTTCGGATCAGCTAAGTAGGGAGGCGTGAGCTCCGCGCCGCCGAACCCATGGTGATAGCGCGTAAAATCTGCACATGAATATGCATCGGGCGCGTGTCTACAAACCCGGAAGTGGGTGCCCATTGAAGACAATGGATTACCGATCGCGCATCATTTAAGCAACACGCGTGACGCTTGCGCGTATGTGTACGCTTGCATATTGCGCAATTCAGCTGTTGTGCTAAATTTAGCAAAACAACATAACTCTGCGTGTACGTCTTTTTCGTCGATTCTTACAAAAAATGGATGAATATTGTAGGGAATTGAATGGGCTGTAACTTTTGATAGAAACATCGGTGAGTCTTGAAATTTGAAATGTATTATTCTGAGTGAATAATTTTTTCAATTATCCAACTAAAATGGTGAAAAACGATCCAAAAGGGAAAATTGAAAAATCGTTCAGACACCCTACTATAGGCCTACTGCTATAGAGTATAGTATTATACTCTGTATTTAGCTGTAGACTAACAGTACCTACCATTCCTTTTGATATATATGTGTTCCAATGTCAATGACAATGTAAGTTTTCTATTTCATGCAGGATGGCCATTAAATTTTAAGTATGATCTATTTTAACTAATAACAATTTAACCATTCTTAACGATAGCGTCTTTCTTCCTTTCTTTCTCTCTCTATGTCTGAGTCTCTTTCTCTTCTTTTATCATACTCATATAGTCTAGTCCATAGACCATACTTTGTCCAAAAAAGGGGTGGCTCAACGCGAGCCCCTCCCTAGCTGAGGCACCTGCACCCAGACTAGGCCAGTGCCTGGGTAGAATAACACTGCACCGTTCTACCAGGGCCAGGGAGATCTCCCTGGTTCTACCACGCATATATACCACCTATAGTATACATGTACTAGTGTACGTTCACGTCACTCACTTTCACTTTAATTTCAGACCCAATCACGTCACCTCAGAACACTAGGGACTTTTAGATTTTACACGACGAGAACGTGGACTGCCACGGTGACATTCTTTTAAGGTAATGTGACGTCCTTTTAAGGCACTGCCGGGCACGGGCCAGTGCCTTGAAAGAATGGCACACGTGGCAGTCCACTACGTCGACGTGCAAATCTAAAAGTCCCTATTACCACAGTGACGACTGATTAGATCTACATTATTTTGCCATGTTCAACACGTTAAATTATTCACTGACTTATGTCTAGGCGGCTGAAATCCATTTAAATGTAGAAATGGCCTGTAATACTTACTAAAGCAAATATAAGTCCGTGCTAAATTATAGTCATTTCGATTTTCGACACCATAAATAATACACACAGCTAGCTTCAGCTCCATGCATAGACGTGAGACCTACATTGATCATGCATATTCACCGATTCGTGATCCCGTCGCGTTTCGAATACAGTCACGTGATCAACGTGAAATAGTCAACACGTGAGAAACACCACACAAGAAAATGGTGCACATCGCTGCAGGAATACCTCTTCTTACCGTCACTGACGGAACCGAAATACTCGGTGTTATCGAGAAAAGTAGAGCTGACACATTTTTACTGACATCAAATAGATCAATAACTATTTTTAAGGTAAATATCTTGGTAGAATTGTTGTAGCTTGTTCTGATTATAGTCCTATGTGTATGAATTTGTGTGATGTTTTTGTCTGTGCCGTTTTCTTATATTTTGTTTTTTGTATTGTTTTGTTTTTATTTCTTTAGTTTTCTTTTCTTTTGTTTAGTTCAGTTTTGTTTTGTTTTGTTTTGTGTTTTATTTTTTTGTTTCTCCTTGAACTTGAACTTTAATTGAGTTTGATTTGAAATTGAAGCCTGGTTTGAACTTTGAAGGCTTGAAATTGAATCTTCTTCTAGCTTCTTCTTCTTTGGTGTAGTCTGCTTCCTTCAATCTTGAAGATTCTTGCAGAACTTTGGTGTATAAGTGTGTGTCACAAGGATAGGGTGCATGTGCCAATAAATAACAAGGTGCAAGTAAAAGCAGCATTGGATCTAGCTGCTGCAGCCTCTCATCAATTGGAGACGAAAGGCTTCGACAGATGTGGCTGTCACAACAGTCATTAGCTGGGCCTGGGAGGGTGTTCCATGTCCTCACTGTTCTGGGGAAGAAGGAGTTCTGGTGTTGCTGAGTCCTTGATTGAGGTCGGAGGTATCCTTGTGAGTGAACAGCTCTTGTTGGTCTGGTGGATTTGGTGATGTGTGCCTCTGAGTTGAATGGGACTAGCTGGTTGTGAATCTTGTACTTGTAGAACATTACAAGGCGAAGGTGTTCTCATCGCTGTTGGAGTGATGTCCATCCAAGCTCCTGCAACATTGAAGATATGCTGGATGTGTTGCGGTATCGATTCAATGTGTATCGGGCTGCCCTTCGCTGGATCATTTCTAGCTTCTTGTTGTATTTGGCCGTTGATGGATCCCATACGGAAGAGGCATATTCCACCAGGGGTCTGACTAGTGTTCTGTATGCTGTCGCTTTCAACTTGGAAGAGCTCACCTGCAGGTTTCTTCGTAGAAAGGCCAGGGTGTTCTTAGCCTTTTGGCAGACACTGTCGATGTGTTTGTTCCATCTCAAGTCTGAGTTTATAGTGACACCAAGGTATTTTGTGGCTCCTACAGGAGTAAGGATGGAGTTGTTAAGTTTGTACTGGTGTACAATCCTGTTTCGCTTCCTGGTGACTGAGATGACCTCACACTTTTTGGTGTTCAGTTCCATCATCCACTTCTTGGTCCAGTCATTGAGTATGTTAAGATCTTGTTGCAGTTGGTCAGCATCAGCATCTGACTGCCTACAGTGAGGTAGATGATGGCATCGTCAGCAAACAGACAAACTCTTGACATGAGCTGGTCAGGCAAGTCATTTATGAAGTACAGGAAGAGGCATGGGCCGAGGACAGAGCCCTGAGGCACCCCGGATTCCACGTTGACTTGAGATGATTTACATCCATCAAGGAGCACCTGCTGCTTTCTGTTCTGCAGAAAGCTGGCGATCCAATGGTTGTTGTGTCCTCTCACTCCATAGTAGTCTAGTTTCTGGATGAGACGCTGGTGGCCAACCTTGTCGATTGCCTTGCTAAAGTCTAGCACTAGGATGTCTGTCTGTTTGCCATCTTGCAGGTTATTCATCAGGTCGCTCACCAGTCCTAACAGCTGTAGCTCACATGACCTGTGTTGCCTGAAACCTAACTCCGGGGAGCTCCGACGCCGACGCCGAAGGCGTCGGAGCTCCGGATCCGGAATCGGAACACGAAAAACAGAAGAGAACGGTCTTATTTTATAGAAAACTGAATCGGTAGTGATTATAATTTTGACTTACAAGTGTGCTTGACTCCTCTGGGCATCGTCCAAACCACTTGAAATTATAATTTGAAGAAGTCTTCGATGGGAAAAAGGGTGATTCCTCGTCCTAAACTATATGGCGGAAAGAAAGTACACATGCGCAGTAGCAGCGCATCAAATATGAATATTCATGCTATAGAGCGCCGTTCAAATGCTGAATATGCACGACTCGAAACAACAGCGGTGAATGTATACAAGTCGTGCATATTCAGCATTTTCGGCGACGGCTATAGCATGAATATTCATATTTGATGCGCGCTACTGCGCATGTGTACTTTCTTTCCGCCATATAGTTTAGACGAGGAATCACCCTTTTTCCCATCGAAGACTTCTTCAAATTATAATTTCAAGTGGTTTGACGATGCCCAGAGGAGTCAAGCACACTTGTAAGTCAAAATTATAATCACTACCGTTTCAGTTTTCTATAAAATAAGACCGTTCTCTTCTGTTTTTCGTGTTCCGATTCCGGATCCGGAGCTCCGACGCCTTCGGCGTCGGCGTCGGAGCTCCCCGGAGTTACCTGAAACCATGCTGCAGTGGGTACAGGATATCTTGGAGGTTTCCATGCGTCATGATGTTGCTCGCTAAGATATGCTCCGTCAGTTGAGCAGGAAGACTTGAACAAAGCAGCTTCTTGGGCCAATTCCTGGCAACTCACCTTCAACTCAGCAAAATCTAAAGTTATGCACATAGGAAAAGGGAATACCAAGGCTTGTACCACCTGAACAACCAAACAATTCAAGAAACCGTTGCAGAAAAGGATCTGGGCGTCATGGTAGACGATGAGTTAACTTTTCACGCACATATTATTGACACTGCAGTTAAAAGAGCCAATCAGACGTTAGGACTCATAGAGAGAACTTTCACGAATATATCAAGACATACATTACCAATCCTGTTCAAGGCCATTGTTCGGCCTCTTCTCGAATATGGTAACATCATCTGGCATCCAAGGTTCAAGAACGAAGCAGTGAAAATCGAGAAGGTACAAAGAAAAGCAACAAAGTTAATTCCCGAGATCAAACACCTATCCTACCAGGACAGACTCAAAAACCTCAGTATGTACTCTCTGCAATACCGAAGGATAAGAGGAGATATGATAGAGGTCTACAAGTTGATGAACGGCCTAGTAAACTCCGATCCCACAGCCTTCTTCACATCTGCACCTCATGAAGCTACAAGAGGACACCACCAGAAGCTGTATAAGCAAAGAAGCAACACAGCCCTAAGAAGAAACAGCTTCAGTCAGAGAGTAGTGGAATCCTGGAATAGCCTCCCTTCATTTGTCATCTCTGCACCATCACTAAATTCCTTCAAAACATATTTGGATAAGCACTGGTCCTCCCAACACCAAATGCTTCCATAAAATCAATCCGTGCGTCCACCCACCATGCAAGCAATATATAATAACAGTTCAGGTCAAAACCAAGCACCACTCGACGAAGCGACCAGAAGATCCAACAGGAATACCTCTTCTTCCGTACACTGATGCTGATGCTGAAAGACTAACCTCATTCCTTCTTTCTTCTTCTTTGACTAAGATTCATTTTAAAGCACTCATGGTCATACAGTACAATGCAAAAAATTGACCACTGACTGTATAAGTTTATAGTTCTAATACAAGTCAATGCACTTGGATTGGAAAAAAGTATTGATCTGTGTGCTCATATTAAAGTATAGCCGGCTTATTAAAGTGCCTGGTGATAATACTAATACTATTACTAGTATCAGAGCTCGTTATATTTCGCGTCTTGTTCCTTTTAGTTTCCATTTATATTGTTTGATTTTGGCTTTCTGTTCATTCTTGCGTTTTACTCTGATGAGTACAAGACAAAAAGCTTAAGTATGGCTCTTTTCAACGCGATTCACCTAGTATTACTAGTAATACAAATATACACTGTCTTTAGAGGTTTTGGTTAAAACTCTGGGCAAGGGGTGACTCCAATAGTACCTGAGGCCCATAGTTTTAACCAGTACCTCGAAAAGAAGGCAGGGTATATTTGTTTTATTACTTTTATGTCCTTCATCAAAAATGTATAATCAAGCAGAAAAACTCTTGATGATCAAACCACAATATACAGGTACTGCAGTAGTCCAGGCAGCTGCAGCGCAGTTACATGTTATCGGCGTAGATACCACTTGTTCCCGATAATAATGAGCTAACATGCAATTTAAATTAATACAAAAACACTGACCTCTCGCTCTCAATTTCAGGAGAGTTTGTGGTGTTTCCGCTGAAACGCAAATACATGCGATGTACACTAAATTGCTGATTTTGCATTGCCAATTTGATACTCACATTACGATAAATAGCGATTAATGTACAAAGGCGCGGTCTTGGAGTGACGTTTAATTTGACAAACTCCAGAAGCTCGCCTATGTACACTAAACCAATGTGCACGCGGCCACGTTGAACCATATATGTATTGATGTATACCTGACCCGAACCTATGTGGGACTGTGTTGATTATTTACTGCTGCACTAAAATCATTTAAGCAGGATTTCGTGTACTTTCATTGGCTAGATACCTGATTCAGGGATTCTTCAACTATGCTCAGGGGAACATTAAGAGTTTTAAGACATGGATGGGATTATGGGAATGACACGTACTGCAAGAGTGTATGACTCACTATGAGGGTGGCAGAAAACAGAGATGTGCCGAAAAATGTTGCAATCAACCTCCAAGCTGGGAGAAGGTCCCTTGATAGGTAGATGAGAGTGGCAAATATGGATTAATGCTTTGCCAATGGACAATCATGCCATGGCAGACATTCAAAGTTTTCAAACATAGATATTTGATCTCAAATATTTGATCATCCTACATTATAAAAGGCAAGTCTTTAGTTGTATTTCGCCAGTATTCTGTCATTTTAATCTCTGCAACTTACTAAGTTTTGATGGTCAACAACAGAGCAACTCGTACAGCATCAGATATGAATACATGGTTCTGTGAGTGAGAGATGGAGATCATTCACTGCTGCACTAGTAAAGAAAGACACACCAAGTTAAATATAGATAAGTAGGATTGAATTTAATTACAATTGTAGAAAGACTTGATTCAGGGTATTTCCAACTTCCAGTATAGATCAAGATCCATCAAGTACTCTGCTACTTGAGAGATGGAAATGAAGTATTTTGATTTTTTGCTCATTTAAAAAGAAAAATCATAGTAATGTGTTTCTTTTGTTGTTTTGTTTTTGTTTTATTCCAGCCTCAAGATCCGAAGCCTGTACAGAGTTGGGTAAACAAACCTAGCTCTCGTTTCACATGTCCTGCAGTGTATATTCCAGACAATGATGAGTTTGTAGCTATTGTCAACGATAAGGTAATTCTAATGGTCTTGCCTAGTGATATTCAAAGGATTAGCAGTTCCGCCAAGGGTTATGGCAAGGGAGCATGAGTCCTGTAAAAGATTCTGGTTCACTTCCCTGACTGAGTTCCCTCCCCATGAAAATTTTTGAAAGAGTGTAAAGTATATAACTATATATATAATTTTAATATATCAATTCATTTCATAACGTATTTGATTTATATTTCAGTTAATTTTATTCTTTGTTCTGAAAGTATTTTTTCTTTTTAAGCAAACTAAAATATATTGTATGGTAGTTAAAACTCAAGTATGTTTCCAGTGTATATTGAGAGAAAAAAAGAGATGCTTGTAGAATGTTGAAAGTATGGATATAAGTGTTGGATCAATGCTGTCCTCTCTTGACTATAAAGACAAGCTAGCACAGGAGAGACAAGAACAATTACTTACTTTGATTACTTTGATGTTGAAGCGTAAAGATATCCTTATTTGCCCCTCCAGGTAATGCTATCTCCCTGATAAGGACTGTACTTAAGTTTGAAGCTGTAGGTTTACACAAACAGAGTGAAAATGTTCCAGTTCAGGCAAAATGAAAAAAATTGTTGAGCTGTAGTAAATGGTGTTTATTTCATTTGCTTGAAATGAGGAATATGGTATACAGTACATTGACTTGACTTGAATATATTTGTTTGTTAAAAGAAATCAACTTTTTATGTTGCATCATTTTGTACATGTGCAAGTTTTTCTTTAAGTTCTCTGTATCAAGAAAAGTAATTTGAAAAGCCATATAACGAATCATGCTTCAAATTTTAAAATATAATGATTATATTAGTCCAATGCTTAATAACATTAATAAATAACATTGCCATTGCTGCAGTAATTAACATCTTAAACATCTTCTTTCAGTTTTAATACTTCATCACTTTCTTTCACATGTTATTTTAGCAAATCTACAAATGGTCATCAGAGAATGCCACTCCATTCAAACAGAAGCCGAAGACTCTAAAGAGTGCAGTGTCTAAAATTCTCAGTGTAGAACGAGGAAACCCCCTGCTTCTGATGTCCAATGGCTCTGTGAGGTCGTTAGATGATGCTGTAGGTGGCAGCAGAGCCATAGAGAAGGGATGCTTGGAGGAGGGGAAGAGGTCAGGGATGCATGGATATGGAGACAGGGAGCTAATGAGAGTGTTACATCATACATCATATGCCTGGTGCAGAACTCTCTGGTAAGTTGATTCTCTTTACCCAGGTTTACAGATGGGTAACTGGTAGGATGAAACTATCATTATGGTAGTATGTGCACACCTGTATCATAATGGTAGTATGTGCACACCTGTATCTTTATGGTAGTATGTGGACACCTGTATCATTATGGTGCTATGTGCACACCTGTATCATTATGGTAGTATGTGCACACCTGTATCATTGGCAAGTGGCTGTGGCACCTGTATCATTATGGTAGTATGTGCACACCTGTATCATTATGGTAGTATGTGCACACCTGTATCATTATGGTAGTATGTGCACACCTGTATCATTATGGTAGTATGTGCACACCTGTATCATTATGGTAGTATGTGCACACCTGTATCATTATGGTAGTATGTGCACACCTGTATCATTATGGTAGTATGTGCACACCTGTATCATTATGGTAGTATGTGCACACCTGTATCATTATGGTAGTATGTGCACACCTGTATCATTATGGTAGTATGTGCACACCTGTATCATTATGGTAGTATGTGCACACCTGTATCATTATGGTAGTATGTGCACACCTGTATCATTATGGTAGTATGTGCAAACCTGTATCATTGGCAAGCGGCTGTGACACCTGTATCATTATGGTAGTATGTGCACACCTGTATCATTATGGTAGTATGTGCACACCTGTATCATTGGCAAGTGGCTGTAACACCTGTATCATTATGGTAGTATGTGCACACCTGTATCATTATGGTAGTATGTGCACACCTGTATCATTATGGTAGTATGTGCACACCTGTATCATTATGGTAGTATGTGCACACCTGTATCATTATGGTAGTATGTGCACACCTGTATCATTATGGTAGTATGTGCACACCTGTATCATTGGCAAGTGGCTGTGACACCTGTATCATTATGGTAGTATGTGCACACCTGTATCATTATGGTAGTATGTGCACACCTGTATCATTATGGTAGTATGTGCACACCTGTATCATTATGGTAGTATGTGCACACCTGTATCATTATGGTAGTATGTGCACACCTGTATCATTATGGTAGTATGTGCACACCTGTATCATTATGGTAGTATGTGCACACCTGTATCATTATGGTAGTATGTGCACACCTGTATCATTATGGTAGTATGTGCACACCTGTATCATTATGGTAGTATGTGCACACCTGTATCATTGGCAAGTGGCTGTGACATTTTCATTGATTAGAGAGTGTTCATAGAAAGCATACCTGCCAACAGTTCCGATTTTTCAAAATTCTGAATGACCAATTTTTGTCTCGCCTGCGTAGCAACAAGCGAGACATAGGCGCTGCTTTTCTGGTGGCGGCGACGGCGTCAACATCAAAAACTTAACCTAACGTTAAGTTTTTGAATGGTTAATATAATTTTGAAAGTATAAGGTCCTATTCAATGAAACTTGGACTAAAGGGTTATCAAGTATCCCCAATCATGTGAGGAGAATTTCAGGTCACAAAGTCAAGGTCAAAGGTCATTTAAGGTCAACAAACTTAGACTATGTTGTGGCATCATCATCAAAAACTTAACCCGAGGTTAATTTTTGAATTTTTAATATAATTTTGAAAGTATAAGTTCTTATTCAATGAAACTTTGACTAAAGGGTTATCAAGTACCCTCCATCATGTGAGTAGAATTTCAGCCCACTAGGTCAAGGTCAAAGGTCATTTCAGGTCAACAAACTTAGACTATGGGAGTGTCGTGGTCGAGTGGTTTAAGGCGCTTGACTGGAGATGCGAAGGTCGAGGGTTCGAATCCCGACACGGCACTAACATCCTTTGGCAAGATATTAACCTGCACTTGCTACTCTCCACCCAGGTGTTAAATGGGTACCCGGTAGGATGCGGCCGTCATTGTTGGTCAAACAGTTTTAGAGCGTCAAGTAACGCTTGGCTGGAATGCTCCCCAGGGAGTGGAGATTTTGTACACAGTGTGTGCGGGCAAGCACTGAATCCAATGACCGGGGTAATAGTATATCTGTAAAGCGCTTAGAGACATTTGTATTAAGCGCTATATAAAAGCTGAATGTCATTATTACTATGTTGTGGCATCAGGCTAAGATTTTGAATTGTTATCATAATTTTGAAAGTATACATTCCTATTCCATGAAACTTGTACCCAAGGGTCATCAAGTATCACAAATCATTAACACAAATTCCAGGTCACAAGGTCAAAGGTCATTTTAGGTCAGTAGACTTGGATTATTTTTTCACAACTAAATATGAGAATTAATAAATCAATTTTTGTTATTTGTTCATATTTCATGAAAATTATCAATCTTGGTACAAATAATAGTAAATAGTTATTCTGATGATTCTTTGTCAATATTCACTTAAAAATGATGATTATATTCAAAGAATTTCATTGGGGGGGGGGGGCCTGCTAATGGGCCACCCTGCCTATAAATAATGTCCCAACCTCAGTTTTTCATCATAACGAATATTGCGTAATGCAGGCGAGACCGCCAAGAGCGTTTCCCTTGTTTAAAAATTGTTTTTAAAGCCAAAATTAGCTTGTTTTACCATGTACCCTGATTTGAGAGTTCACATATTGCGTGCATTGAATGGCTACACGATTGATTGAGCAGAGAGTTTGTATTCGCTTTTTTGTATTGATTTACCGCGTAGTGCCAGATACACTGCCGCTGCATACATGGCCATGGTAAGGCCGTGAGATCACCTGTTAAGGATACAGATTTCTTATTTTCAAATGTTGGCAGTTATGAGAAAGTACAGCATTATTTGAAATCAATGAGAGCAGTACAATATATGTCAATTTCAATTCCACTATTTTTTTCTCCCTCCCTAAATCTGATATTAGGGGCTTGTTCAGAGAATGAATAGTTGAGTATAAGATATTGTTCATGGCGCTGTAAACCATCTCAAGAAACGCTCTTTAGTAAAATAAACAATTTTACATGTGAATAAATGACAAGTTGGTGGGAGGGGGGAGCAGCACCCCTAAGCATTCTTACTTATCTATGTGTTATAATATACAGACATTTGAAGTGCTCTGTGCTTAAATGTCATTTGATGTTGCCAAGGCAGTTCTTCAGCGTCGTCATACAGTATATGTGAACCGTACGCTACAATGATACCCTCCCACATTATCTCCTCTGCAGACAAAGAAGAATAGTATTCTACTCCTACCAGTTCAGCCAG
Organism: Mesocentrotus franciscanus; assembly: GCA_037976565.1. NCBI lineage: Eukaryota > Metazoa > Echinodermata > Echinoidea > Camarodonta > Strongylocentrotidae > Mesocentrotus > Mesocentrotus franciscanus. Next base: position 37,264,052 of record CP137673.1, read on the forward strand.
GTGAAAAGCAGCATGACAAGTCAGGTGATGATGTCATCAGGTTACAGCTTGATGATCCGATCAATGGAGACTGCCCTCTTGAGTCTGCTACATTATTCACTGATGAGACCACTGCTGTACTTCATACCTTATGTGAGTGTTGTATGAGTTCATGTCTTTTTTCCTATGACTCCCTGACCCATACACTAACAACTGTGGGTTGATAACTAAGAAAAATAATCTTTTGAAAAACGTTTGCTAACAAAGTGTTTTGTGTGGAACTTTACAATACATTATGTATAACATTTATTTTAAAATTTGATTGATGAAGACTTCCAAAAAGGGTAGTACTTGTTGAATAATGCAGAATGTTGGTACAAGAATTAGAATTTCATTTTCAATTTCAATTTCAATTTATTGTCCAACATTGGAAATTTGTTTCGCTCACATTTTACAAACGTACAAAGAATCAAAATAACTTTACATACATAATATATATCATATACTATGACATAGAAATCCTTCAGAATATTTCTATACAGTAGTTTTCTTAGGTTATTTTAAACAAAAATAAGTGAATTATTTTGCAGTGTTTGAGTGAACGAGATGGCCCGGAAAGGTTACAAAAATAACATTATAGAAATAAAGAAGAACATAACATTCAGGTAGCATTTTGATTGTATTTGCAGATAGAGAAAGGAACGAAGGAATTTATAAAATGTTGAGTGCGACAGTTCATTGAACAAAGTCGTTTACCAGAGCGCATAAAAACATAATACTGAAATAGTGGATGTCTGGATGACTTTCGTTTTTCATAATTTGTTTTACTTCTAGAATTATTTTGGATTTGCATGCTTCATTCAAATTCAAATTCAAATTTTTAGCACAAATGCCTCCTATCACTCATATTTCACCCGTCAATATGCAGATTTTCATCAATTTCTTCCCAAAACTACAATCAGTCAAAATTCCTTACGTTGTAATGGAATTAAGTTATGGAATGACCTAGACAATGCAATTCAATTCAATTCAATTCAATTCAATTCTTTTATTCATCCAAATTCGCAAGAATACATGGAAATTTGTTTTGGTCACATATTGTACAAATACGTAATACATAATTATATGAGAAACTATATCGTTGATATTAAACTAAGTAAAACTTTTGATTAAATTAATAAAAACTCTTGAAGAATGAAATGTTCTTGCAGTATAAAAAACACGCCCAATTAAATAATGAATAATTTGCTCCACATGTTTTGTTGTGTTTTGTAATACTGTAAAGCACCGGCTACGGGCGCATATAGGGACGCAGTGTCGCTTGACGCCATGTCCTGTGTGCGTTTATAGCTGGTGCTTTGCTGTAAATGTCTTATGCTCACATATAGGTCTTTATAATCTTTTTCTTGTATATATTTGTTTTCCTGTTATTGTTGTTTTTGTTAATTTCTCGATATATATGTCATGGTTGGTGCCCCAACCACAAGTTTGTATTCAAACTTCTTTAAGGGCTCCTAACCCCATGTTTTGATATTTCCATGAATTATTGTATATGTATTTTTATGGTTGAAATAAATTGAATTGAATTGAATTGAAATTGAATTGAATTGCATGAAATTGAAATTAGAATTGGAATTGAATTGAATTGAAATTGAATTGAATTGAATTGAATTGTTAGGAAAAACACAACCCATCTGCCTGTATGTATAATCATGAATTGAAACTCAACTTTAGCTGCTAGAATGGTGATTTATCTTGTTAGACTGTGACTTTTAGAGAGTTCAGAACAGTAATAATGATAATGAAAGAAATTAGCACCTGCTGTATTAGTATCACCTGCTGTATTAGTATCACAGTGATTATTAACCATAATTCTTTGCAGGGGTTGGAGGAAGACTTTGCAGTTCATCAATCACAGAATCTGATCTGAGACGATACAAGGACTCTCCTACTCTGTCATGTCATCATAGATGTACACTTAATGGAAGTACAGGAAAGGTAACTTCATGTCATCATCTTTCTAAACAACTACCAAAATACCATTAAAATGAAGATATATCTTTTATGAAACCCTACGCATTCATTGAACTGACACTGTCACTACTTGTTCAGTTGTAACTGAAAAGCTAACCCAGGGATTATATCTGGAAGCACTTTGTTTCTAGTGGGAAAGGCACTTTATATTATTATTTTATTTTGGTTTTTGATATCTTTTTAGAACACATTCGTGTAGATACAAACACTATGCAAAGCTTAGTTATGTTTCACTGTAATGTTGCATTGATTAATCCTTTTATTTAGGACTTACCGTTAGAGACCAGGCTTCAATTGTTACCTATAGAATTAAAATAAATAACATTTAAAGGATCTGACATGCACTATGTACTCATATTATTTAGACTGATCTTTAGGGGTATGAGTTTATTAAATGCACTGGTATGCTCAGGCACATAATTCCAATGATGTGAAGTGTGCACCTTGACTAGATGAACGATAACAAATAAAAATACTACTACTACTACTACTGATAATAATAATAATAAAAATGGTGCTCATAAACCAAAGTCTCTACGTTGTAACTGATCTTACTACTTTGTATGTATGATGATTTGATCTTAGGTTAGAATAGCGGCCATTGATGACACACATGTTGCTGTAGCTGGGATGCAAAGCAAGACAACCAAGGATAAGCTAGAAGGTAGCATTTAAAACAAAGTGCATGGAATTTCGATAATTGGTTCGGGATAAAAGAGTCGATGCACATTTTTTCCCTTGTAGAATATCTGTATTAAGATCAGATTTTGGACTTCAGCAGGGCAATACATAAAACATGACTCATATCTAAATACAAATAGACTTGAATGATAAAATGCAAGAGTACAAGTCCATCGGGTAAGGTGAGGGTGTGGGAGGGTGTCTTGCTCCTCTAACTTTTCTTTTTCTATCATTTTCATTTGCCATTTGGAGAAGGGAACACCTCTCTATTCATAGCTACACCACTGCACAAACATCATAAGATAATGAGTTGCAACAGATATAGATTTTATGATTTTGGGTAGTGATGATACACTTATACATGTAAAATTAATAGTTTATGAAATGTAGATAAAAATCAATTGCAGTTAAACTTGAAATAATTAACTTCCTTGATCCAATTCAGTTGTATCCTCATTTACTTGTAGCTTCGCTGTGTGTATGGGAGATGGCATTTGGTACTCTTCAGAGTCATCATTCCCTCAGTCTAGAGGACGGTGATGATGATGATGATGGGACACCCTCATTTCTTGGTGAAGTCAATGGACATTTACTCCTAGCAACCAGAAGAACAGTGATGCTACACAGGTGAATATTGTTTGTATAACACTTCCACCATTGTTGCTGCTTCATGTGCTTAATGAGTTGATGATTACAAAGTCACATCAATTACTTATTTCTCTTTAAGGGTCTCTATCTGTTGACTACCAAACTGTTTGGTCTACGATATTCCATAAATATTGTTATGTGTGACTAAAGTCTACTAAAGCAGTTCCTTGCTTGTTCTGACAGTTTATGTAAAGTGAGAAAAGAATTATACATTGTACAGATATTGTTATGTTGTGCCATGTTGGACAGTTATGCCCCCTTCTTTCTCAAAGTTACCCATCCTTCTACATCTTAATCGATTGTCGGTATTTTGAAAGCACAAATCCAGGGATGTGACATTTGCTCCTGTGGAATTTTGCTTTAGGCTATTTTGTCAAAGATTTTAGGTTTATAATTGGGGTTGAGTGTAATATTGGATCCAAGTAAAGAATTTGATTACGGTAGTATTAGAAATAGTTGCTGTTGCTTGTGTTGTACATATATGTAATTTACCTATCGTGTCTGTATACTAACGAAGTTTAGCTACCCCAATGATAAGTGACACATTCACTTTGCTGGATAAAGGGGGAGGGATGGGTCAGTGGGCAGATGCCTAGACCAACCAGTTAGCTTTCAAACAGCTGAATATCAAAGCAATGTCAAACTATTAATCAAAACTTTGTCTTTTGTACCTATATATGTATACAGAATAATCATGTTTGTTCTGTTAATGATCTAAGAAGAAGAAAAAAAACTCAGATTTTGATACATGATTCTGTCTTTGCTTCATATACATTGCTCATGTTATGCCATACTACTGTGTATTCTACTCAGGTACGAGTGCTCTGATGGGACTCTCGCTGCTGCTCTGGGAAGGCTTGCTGGACCAGGTATAGACCAAGATCTACCTATTCTGGGACTTGATTGGACCAGTTCACTTGTTGAAGAGAGCCCTGTGAAGGTATAATACCTGTTCTAACGTTTGGAGACAAACTACCTAACCTGGGCCTATCATTATATACAGTTTTGATTGATCGAAATCAATTATCCGATCAGTCAAGAAGCTGCGATCACCTCATTTGTTTATAATGAGTTGTTAGTGACACAATACTTAAGCCAAAGGCCATAGTGTGTTAGACACCTGTTATATGTAATTGGTGTAGTATTATAACTATAGATTTAGCCAAATGAACAAATCTAGATATAATGAACTGTATTTTGACATGGAATGCATTTAGCCATTATGATTTCTAGGGGCAAGCAGAGCTGGATAAACAAAAGCATTTTCTTGTCCTGTACTGTACATTATGCAAATTTTCATGTTGTATAGTTAAAGTGTAGTGGTTTCTAAATTCTTGATAAGGAATCTGGGCAGCGTTTCACAAAGCCGTCATAAGTACAAGTTCACCAACTGAACAAGACATTGAAATGCGTGTATTAAATTTAACACTTGCTTCAACAGGATGTCGGTGAACTTTTACTTATGACGGTTTCATGAAACGATGTCCTGCTGTTTTTTCTGAACACACTGTACTTACCATGCACTATAGCAGACTATATTGACAATGTATGAATAGGGTTGTGTTAACCAATGCCATTGTTATCTTCATAAAGTCCCATCTTTTGTTCTAAGTGAATCAGTCTTTTCAAGATTTGAAATGGTTCATTGTCAGATATAGTTATCAAGATGATAGTCAATTTTGTGTTATTCTTTTTACTAGAAGCCCAAAGGTAGGAAATCGACTGCAAGTACCAAGACTCAAACCAAATCAAAGGACTCAGATGGGCAAACATCTTTGTTGCTGAACAGTATCTTAGACGAGTCTAATGTGAGTAATACAGGTTATGATAATATCACATTATAAATGGGCCATTTTAGGCTTCATTTAAATATGATTTGAATAGACACTGCATAGAAATATAATAAAAGAAGCAAAGCAGGCTCCACATTTCTGTGCTTTATAAGACTCAGAGAGGTGAGTATGCTACAATCCGTGGGGGGCTTTGTTGAGCAAAACTCTTTTTTAAACTCCACTTGCCATTAATTCACATATAAAGTTGTTTTATTTTGTAAGGCTTTTTTATTTCCTTTTATATTTCTTACGTGGTTTATCTTGCTGTGTTCTTATATTGGTTTTATTTTCATAAAGACAATTCCCTTCATAGGTCACTATAATTTTAAGAAAGCATGGACCAAAAATTTTCTTTTTTGTCAGACATGGTCAACTTAGAGGATACCATAGGAGAATGTGAAGCAGGAGGCTAGCTACAGTGGATTGAAGCAGTGGGCTCAAAAACACTGAACTTGGAGGGACATTTATTATAGATATTGATATGAGTCAACATTATGAGCAATCACTAATGATTGTAGTCGACAATTTATTTGAAAATGAAGTAGAACATTTATTTATAACACATTCTCATGCCCCTTTTAAAAAACATTAAACTGAACACATGATTGTGCATTGCATGTCCATTGAACAAGACACTGAAGCTGTTGAAACCATTATATTCAAGACGGTATTAAAGAAATAAGCATTTTGTGATGCAGATAAGCATAACATTATAAGGTTATGTTCTTCATTTTTAACACACTTTCCAGACCCAGACTTCAAAAGCATTTTCAGCTTCAGTTGAGAAGTACATGAAAGCTTGTAGAGATGATCAGCCAGACAGCACAGCACTCATGCTCATACTCAAGAATGTAGTCAAGAGGGTTGAAACCAATCCTAAGTTCTGGTGTCCAGAGACATTACATGATGTCATTACAACCAAAGCAGTGGCGGCAAGGTGAGAGATAGGTGTAATCTTCTGATCAAGGTTTTTTATGCCTTCGCTACAAAGTAGCCGGAGGCATTATGTTTTCTGGTTGTCCGTCCAACGTACGTAGGTACATCTGTACGTACGTCTCGTTCTCGTGATCGCGTTATCTCAAGAACCGATTGATGGATTACCGCCAAACTTGGGTCATGTATGTATCTTGCAGAGCTAATGAACTGATTAGATTTTGGGGTCATGAGGTCAAAGGTCACAGGGCTCATTATGTATGCAAAAATAGCTCGTGATCACGTTATCTCAAGAACCAATTGATGGATTATGTATGCAAAAATAGCTTGTGATCATGTTATCTCAAGAACCAATTAATGGATTACCGCCAAACTTGTGTCATGTATGTATCTTGCAAAGCTAATGAACTGATTAGATTTTGGGGTCACGAGGTCAAAGGTCACAGGGCTCATTATGTATGCAAAAATAGCTTGTGATCACGTTATCTCAAGAACCGATTGATGGATTACCGCCAAACTTGGGTCATGTATGTATCTTGCAGAGACAATGAACTGATTAGATTTTGGGGTCACGAGGTCAAAGGTCACAGGGCTTATTATGTATGCAAAATAGCTTGTGATCACACTATCATTAGAACCAGTGGACGGATTACCATCAAACTCAAGACATGTATGTATCTTGCAGAGCCAATGAACTGATTAGATTTTGGGGTCATGGGGCTCATTATGTATGCATATAAACAGCTTATGAACGCATTATAATTAGAACTGACAGATGGATTACTCTCAAACTTACGACAGGAGTTTATCTTGCAGAGCCATGTATATGAAAAATAGCTTGTAATCACGATATTCTGAGAACCTGTTAATGGATTACTATCAAACTTGAATAATAAAAATTGCTTCCGTTTTGGTTTGTAAAATCACTCTATGGCGGAGGCATCATTTTCGACTGCGCGCAGTCGAAGTTCCATCCATTTTTTGGGGGGTATCAAGATTGTTTTGTATTCTGTGAAGTTCTTGTTGATTTTCAGAAAATAGTAATGGAAAAAAACCTGTAACATATGCGTAGCATTATTTTTTTTAAAGTAAACTTGTCTTTATATATCAATATAAATGATAATAATAAAAAATAAATAAACAAACAAACAAACACCGTAGTGGTGAATGAAGCTCTGGAAAGCTCAATAACAAGTTTACAAAATACAATTTAAAGCCTTCCATAGAACCATGTTGTAGCATTTAGTGAAGAGTGTAGTTCTTATCAGAAAAGATTTGAATGATGAGAATTATCTTGAATGATTCATTTTTTCAGCTCATGTCCAGAGTTTGTAGCTATGCTAGCTAGGAAGCAAGAAGTATCCCTGCTATTAGACTGTCTACAATGCATGAGAGATGTTCCAGAGCTTACACTTATGCAGTGCTTACAGGTCTTTCTAAGGTAAGAACATATCATCTCAGAGCTTACAACAACAATAAAACATCTTTTTTTTTAGGCCAAATCAAAAGATATACTGCATGGTAAATGATAATTATTTGATATGTTGATAGTAACTGCTGTCATTATTGATATAATAATATTCCGCTTTTATATAGCGCTTAATACATCTATGATGTCTCTAAGCCGTTTACATATATACTATTACCCCGTTCATTGGATTCAATACTTGCCCCCACATACTGTGTGCACAATCTCCAACTGGGGAGTATTCCAGCCAGGCGTTACCTGACGCTCTAAAACTGTTTGACCAACAATGACGGTCGCATCCTACCGGGTACCCATTTAACACCTGGGTGGAGAGTAGCAAGTGCAGGTTAATATCTTGACAAAGGATATTATTGCTGTGTCGGGACTCGAACCCTCGACCTTCGCATCTTCAGTCAAGCGCTTTAAACCACTCGGCCATGACACTCCTATATATGACTCTTCTATGGGCAAGTGCAGCATGAAAGTAATATGTAATTTAAAAGTTTATCTATTTTTCAGGGGGGGGGGGTATTTCACCCTACTCTTATTTAATGCTGATATTGCAGCTGATAAGACTTTGTGGATGTGCTGATTTGCATCATGTTATGTAATACATGAAATATCTTTAATTGAAAACACAGTCGATTCTATAGCCATACTTCTCGTTAAGAGATAGTATTGCATATTATTTCATTTTATATGCTTCAACTTTTTGCTTTTTTTACTTAAATTCTCTTTTTAGTATTGATGAAGACAAACTACCATCTAGCAGGCAAACTACAGAGACTGAGGATTCAGATGTACATGAAGTGATGAGTCCAGCCAGAAGGACTTATGTGTATCCTTAGTTATATATGAAAGATACTATTGTTGTCACATATATATATATATATATATATATATATATATATATATATATATGTAACTGTGCTACAGCTGTTATAATCCCTCCATGACAGGCTTGATTGCTGTGTAAAAGTTATCTATAGATGTAGTACTGGAGAACATGTAGCAGTAGTAGCACTGTTTAAGCCTACATTTTCTTGAATTTCATAACATGCTGTAGGGTTGTGAATTCAACAATGCAAAACTTAGCTGATAATGCAGGTATGAACATGAATTGTGAGTAACCTGTATCAATTATGTTGATAACAATGACTCATGATAATGTCTGCGTACTTGTTTTGCTTAGAAGTATCTGTTCGCACAGTACTGTATTGTTTCACTACATGATTATTGATCTAGATTTGCTTAACCTGACTTTGTTCAGAGATGAAGTGCTATGTAAGCCATTCACAGATAGCTTTCTTCTTGATGCTGTCAAACATTTACCATTCAAAGAAGTCACAGTAAGTACTATCCTATTTATCTCTTGAGTTCATTGAATAGGATTCCAGATTGGCACATTTGAAAATAAAATTATATGTACATTAGGAATGTTCATAGAACTTCAAAGTTGAATATATTTTGTGATAAACTGATAATCATTGGACTTTCAGATTCTGTGCCCCAATTTTTTGTGATCTCTCACAATTTCTTTTTTTTCTTTAGTTGTATTTTACAGTCTTTTGTTTGCTTTATTTTGTGTTGTTTTGTTGCATAACATGTTCTATTCATAAAGGGGAATCAATTAATACTATTAATTAATCTTGTACTTTGAGATTTACATGTGAAAACCTCCATGATCATATGATGTATAGTCATTGCTACCACTTTTTATGTTACTTTGGTCAGGTCAGATTGAAATTTTGAAAGTAGAATAAACGTTTTGATTTACTATGACATGGTGTGATTGTATCATCCAGTACCATCTTTATTCTCTATCTTATGGTCTTGCAGTCACTACTAAGGTATCTGCACTTCTTGTTGACAACCTCCTTCCCAGGAGAGCATGACTCATCATCACTGGTCTCCATGGATAATGTAAGTAATATGGAAATGAGATTGACTTCAAACTCCGGTACCGGTAGACTCTAAAATTACACTTCTTCTAAACTTAAGGTGCTCTTACTAAAATGTAAAGCATTTATGAGCATGGTATGTGTAGGAAGAAATTTTTGTATTGCTAAGATGTTTTTTTTTTTATGGTAGCCCAGCTAATTGCATTCTTAATGTCTTACTTTAAAACTTTGTACAGTAACTTCTGCACAACTCAAGGTCTTACAAGTCGGATTTGCCTTAAGTGGAATCAGTTTTTTTTTACCAAACTATGCAAAACAGGTTTTGTAAGTCAAATTTTTTACTAAAATTATAAATCACTTTTAAAAGGTCTAATATTTCATCCTTGTTGTTTTGTTTTGTAAAGGTTGTAGATTGGATTGGTACTCTCTTAGATGCTCACTTTGCTCAGCTAGTCCTCCTACCAGAAGTCAGACCTCTTCTCACTCATCTTCAGAATGCTGTCAAAGACCAGGTAAGAGTCAGCCTTCTTCAATCTCACTTATGTTTGGTTCAGTTTCAATTCAGTAATTCTACTAATTTAGTAAACAACAAAGTCACTGAGAGAACAAAGTTAAATATGCATAATCCTGCAGAGGTTTTTAGAGCCTAAAATGGTAATCGTATTGTAACACAATTGTAACTTTGATGGAGATGGGGTGTTAATATGGGCAATACAAAAACATTAACTTTTTTATTAAGCTCTATGCCATCTAATATTAAACAATTTTTAAATTCAGGTTGGGACAAATTTGTGAATAACTGAAATGTGTCCTATTAAAGGTACTATGTCCCATTTGCAGGCCAAAAAAATGAAAAGGTTAAATTCCAACGGCATTTGAAAGACAATACTAATTTAAACTTCCCTCATAACGAAAGGGCTTGAATATGGCATTTAGTGGGAAAATAACCATTAGTGGTCGAGTAAGCCCCTCTGCACTACTTGTAGCTACTTGCTCTCTCTATATAGAAAACAATGCCTAAGCGGTGCCCATTGGTCCCCCATGATCCTCTTTTTCTTATGTTAATTGAGAGCTGAGTTGATGAGATAACCACCTATCAGTGACCACGCTGTGTGGTCTAATCCCTCCTGGCCAAACTAGTGCAGAGGGGCTTTAAGTGAATGCAATCACCTAAGTAATAGTCTGATTTTCAGACCCTTTTACCATTTTTAGCCATTGCAAGTAGTGGGTTATTGATGTAGACAAATGCTTATGTACCTGTTACAGCTCATTTTATGTATGTTATTACCCCCAGAAAAAAAATGTCAGTCAGTCACTGAATAGTGTCTGACAGTGAAGTCTAGAAGGTAAACAGGTTTCCTTGCATAATTTGAATACTAGGACACTGCTAATGTTTAAATTTCACAGACAGGACATACATGACATATTCATAATTCCTGCAAATGTCTACAGAATTTTATGTTGGCTGCAAAAGGGACATTTTTTTTTTTTAGCAGATGTTTCTGCATTTATTGATAAATCAAATATAAAACATTCAAATAACAATAATAGTATATAATATAATTGATTTAGATAAAGAGTGACAACTTAAATATACACACATAAAAATGCATATATATATATAATTGAAAGCATGAAAGTATGGAGGTAAGTAAAAATAATCAAGATAAATGCAGAGGCCAACTATCATAAGCAAGAATGCTTGAGTCGATAGCAGCCGGGAAGGGGGTGGGGGTACATGGCGCTGTTATAGGAGTATGTCGGAGAATAGAGTGTCACGCATAAAGATTTTGTTCAGAAAGTATCTAAATAAAAAGTGGAAAGAAATTAAAGAAAGAAGAAACAAATTGCAAGTGTGTGCAAGTGGGTGTGTGCAGGTGAAGTAAGTGTTCGATTCGTATTGTTAATGAACTGGTCATCTAAAATTAATTTATATAAACAAACAATCAAGACCTCTGAGACCCTTATAATTTTTGTGAATATTTGGATATTAAATATTTTTTCATCGATGCTTTGAATGAATAAAGAGATGCAGAGTGTTTAATATTGTCAGGTAAAGCATTCCAAATATCTGGACCATGGTGTCTTATCGATTTATAGGCCATAATAATTTTTGGGTTGGTTAAGTGGAAATCGGATGAGTGTCGTGTAGGATAAGAATGTATATCATTATTGTAAACAAAAATATTTCGAAATGCCAGAGGTATAGTATTTATCCAAAATTTATACATAAAGATTGCAGTTTGAAAACTGTGAATGTCAGCGATTTTTAATGTTTTTAGTTTACAAAATATTGGATCAGTATGGGCTAAATAATGTGAATGTGTACAAAGCCGAAGTGCTTTCTTTTGGAGACGATATATCAACATAATTTTCATCTTACTACTATTACCCCACACTATGTTACAATAAGATATGTATGACAAAATGAAGGAATTGTAAAGCATAAATAGTGACTTTTGTGATAGATAATATTTTAATTTATATAAAATGCCTATGCTTCTCGAGACTAGCATGCAAATGTTGTTAATATGACTATTCCAAGTTAGATTTGAATCAATCATTACACCTAAGAATTTTGTAACTTCTTTTTCAATTATGGGCATGTCATCTATAAAAATATCATAATGAAGTACATGTTTAGAGTGTATGTTTTTGAAATAAATACAATTAGTCTTATTAATATTTAAAGAGAGTTTATTGGATTTGAACCAAGATGATAATTTATTTAATTCTAAATTGAGGGTTGTAATAAGAATGCTTAAGTCTTTATGCGAATAAAACACGTTGGTATCGTCTGCGAACAGAACATATGTTAGGAGTGGTGATGCATTAATAATATCATTCATATATACTAAAAACAGTAGGGGACCTAATATGGAGCCTTGTGGTACTCCGCATTCTACGGTGGAAATATTAGATGTTGTAGATTTAAAAATAACATATTGATGTCTATTACGCAAATAGTCTTCGAACCAAGAAAGTACAATCCCTCTAACTCCGTATGCTTTTAATTTACGTATTAATATACGATGGTCCATTGTATCGAATGCCTTCGATAAGTCCATAAAAACACCTACAGTGTGTTCTTTTTTAGAAAGGGAATCAGTTATTTTGTCACATAATTGTAGAATAGCATAATCAGTAGAGTGGTTCTTTCTAAATCCATATTGATTAGGAATTAATAAGTTATTGATATCTAAGAAAGAATATAATCGTTTATATACTATTTTCTCTAATATCTTTGAAATGCTTGGTAGTAAAGAAATTGGTCGGTAGTTTGAAATTTTAGAGTGATCATCCTTTTTATATATCGGAATTATTTTTGCAACTTTTAGTGGATCGGAAAAATCCCTTGGGAAAGAGATAAATTAAAGATATGTGATAACGGGAAGCTATGAAGTGAATTATTTGTTTTAATAAAGATACACTTAGTTCATCGTAGCCACTAGATTTACTGCATTTTAATGAACGAACAATTTCTAAAATCTCCTGAATATTTGTTGGATTAAAAAATAAGGATTGATTAACGTTTTTGTTTAAGTATTTCAAAAAATCATTCTTTTCATTGATTATTTTCGATGCTAAATCCGGTCCAATATTAGTAAAGTATTTATTGAATGCCTCAGCAACATCATTTGGATCTATGTGATGCCCATTATCTTTAAATTCAATATTATTTGGAGTATCCTTTTTCTTCCCAAAATGTCATTAACTGTTTGCCATAATGATTGATTATTATCTTTATTATTTTCAATTTTATTGCCATAGTATAATTTGCGTGATAAACGAATAATTGAAGTCAATTTATTACGGTACTTTTTATATTTATTTTGATTTTCATTTGTAGGTGATCGAAGTGAGATTTTATATAAACGAATTCGGGTAGATATTGATTTAAGTATACCTTGAGTAATCCATGGTCGTTTATTTTTCTTTTTATTTGATTTAATTCTTGAGAGGGCACATTTTTATTATAATGACAAAGAAGTTTGTTTATAAATTTGTCATATGAACTGTTCACATCTCTTTCAAAATAAATATCATACCAATCTTCTTGACTCAAGTCTATCTTTAAGGATTCAATATTACGCTTTGTTTCTTTACGTCGTGTTGTATGTTCTTTATTGGGAATTTGTAGTAGGTGTTTATCATTCGGACCTATCGTAAATATTGGTAAATGGTCTGAAATATCATAGTATATTATTCCATTCTGTTTATTATCTAATACGTTTGAGAAAATATTATCAATTATAGTATGTGTAAATTTTGTAATCCTAGTTGGTTTATTAATAAGAGGTTTAAAAAAATGAAGATAATAAATTAGTGAAGTGTTGGCCAAGAACGGTAAAAGGTAAGGATATATCGATGTTAAAGTCTCCCATAATATATATATCTTTATTTTCTCTAGAAATAAATTCAAGGCATGATTCTAATTTATCCAAAAATGTGTCGGCTACATTGTTAGGTGGTCTATACATTACCCCAACGATTTTATTCTTATGTTTATCATCAATAATTTCTAAAAATAATGTTTCTATTCCTTCCAATTGAATATCATGTCTTATTTTAAATTGTACATCATTACGAGTATAAAAAGCGACACCTCCTCCCTTTCCATTTTACGGTCTGAATGAATAAATTCATAATTCTCAATGTTGAATATTGGAGGAGAAGTTGAGTGTAACCAGGTTTCGTAAGTCCTATCAAAGAAAATGAAAATGTGTTTAGGATAGATAAAAATTCTTCAAAATTATCGAAATTCTTTTGTAAGCTTCGAATATTAATGTTTAATAAACTAAAACAGTAAAGGTTATTATTGGGTCCCGTTGAATTAAAATTTGAATTAAAATTTGAATTGAATTCACTAGTAGTATAATATTTACTCTGGGGTGTATAAACTTGATCAATCAGAATATCATTTAAAGCCATTAAGATTTAAAATTTGGTATTGTGACCAGTATAAATGAATATTCTGTGTTTGGTGCGTGCATGTGCGTGAAAGAGTGCATGTGCATTTATTATGGGTGTCGGCAAAAACCAACAAAATCAGGGGGGTGTACATGATGTTCACTTGTGCGTGACTATCAAACAGACTCGGGGCTGGTGACAGCGTTCAAACGTGGTCATTAATTAAAAAAACTTGGAAATTTATAATTTAAGAATTTTTTTTTTTTTTAAGTATTGTTATCGTTTAAATTTAAAAGTGATGAATTGTTTTCGAAACGTACTACCTTTTAAGTTACAGAGAAAGGAGGGTAAGCCTATATACTACATAAGGAGATGAGAAGGGAACAACGTTCTGCATTAAGGACTGGATTATGATTGACATGAGATTTGGGATTTACAGGGGGGGGTATGAGAATACCTTGGCTTTAGCACAAGTAATACAAATAAGAAGTAGTTAAGTTGAAGAAAAAAAAAAATGAATTAACATACATCATGCCGGCATGGCAACCAGTCCAGCGGGTGAGGGCCGCTGATCAACAAACCGTGAACCGCGGGCCACGCCCACAAACATGGTCGCCACGCACTGCGTTTAAAAGAAGAAAAACTAAAAAAAGAACAAGCAATAGTACACTGGTTTCGTGAAATCGACAATGATATAATGCACACTGAGCATGGTATAGATAACCAAATTTGCATAACAGTAACAAATAAAAATCAGCCAAAACTCGGCCAGGTATTCAGAGAAACAATTTGTATGATTTTTTTAAGCAAAGGTCCTCATTTGCAAAGTTATTCAAAGATTTTTTTGAATAAAAAGAAGAAAAGAAAAGAAGAAAAGAAAAGAAGAAAAAACGATGCACGAAGGCCAAAAAGTTAAAATAGTCGAATACATGTCATGTAATGAGACTATGACCAATGTACGTGAATGCGTGTACTTTGGGAAACTAATAGGGTAAAACATCCGAGATTGGCCTTTATAATAACCACAGATGAAAGCGTAATAACAAATGAATGGAATTTGAAAGTTAAATGGTACATTTATATATCTTACATCAGCGTTTGCTCATTCGCATAGTTATTCAAAGCAACAACGAAAACAAAAACAAAACAAAAATTCCCGCGTGCCTCAATTAACTCATCCGGGCACTAGATCAGGCACAAAAATAACAATGGCCAAAGCACAATCGTCACGCAAACTGTATAACACATCACAACAACGATTTAAGAATACATACCAAATAGGGCATTTACATCGCCATAATGATTATTCAAGTATTTTTGTGTCTGTATTGACAAAAATAAAACCAGCCATGCAAGCCAAAAAATGTTGAAAAGTCGAGTATATGTAATGTATAATAATTAAATTACAATGAAACAGTCACTACCAATCTGTTTTGGGCAGTCTCAATTGCATAGTTATTCAAAGCTACAACAAAAAATATCCCGCATTACATGATCAACTCAACCGGGCACTAGGTCGGAGGCACGAAAGTAACAATGGCCAAAAGCCCAATTTAAGTTACATACCAATGAGGGCATTTACATCGCCATAATGATTATTTAAGTATTTTTGTGTCTGTATTGACAAAAATAAAAACAGGCATGCAGGTCAGAAAATGTTAAATAGTCGAGTGTATGTAATGTATAATAATTATGCTACAATGAAAAAAAGTCACTACGAATTTGTTTCGGTCAGTCCTGATTTGCATAGTTATTCAAAGCAACAACGAAAACAAAAACAAAACAAACATTCCCGCGTGCCTCGATTAGCTCATCCGGGCACTAGTTCGGAGGCACAAAAATAACAATGGCCAAAAGCATAATGTAAGAATACATACCAAATAGGGCATTTAAATCACCATAATGATTATTCAAGTATTTTTGTGTCTGTATTGACAAAAATAAAAACAGGCATGCAGGCCAGAAAGTGTTAAATAGTCGAGTATATGTAATGTATAATATTTGTGCTACAATGAAAAAAAAAAAAAAAAAAAAAAAAATCACTACGAATTTGTTTCGGTCAGTCCTGATTTGCATAGTTATTCAAAGCAAAAAAAATAATATATATATCCCGCGTTACATGATCAGCTGACTCACCCGGGCACTAGGTCGGAGGCACGAAAGTAACAATGGCCAAAAGCACAATTTACGATTACATACCAATGAGGGCATTTACATCGCCATATTGATTATTCAAGTTATTTTTGTCTCTGTATTGACAAAAATAAAACCAGGCAGGCAGGCTAGAAAATGTTAACTAGTCGAGCATATGTAATGTACAATAATTAAATAAAATAGTTGCGTGTAAATGCGTGGTACCTTGGGAAACGAATAGGGGTACAAGGAGGGTAAAAAATTGAAATTGGCCCTTACAAATAACATATAAAAGCGAAATAACAGATGTATGTAATTCAAAAGTTAAATGGTACGTTTCCATTTTAACAGCGTTTCCTCTTTCCATTTTTCTTTTGACAGAGAAAAACAAAAACAAAAAATCAATTCAAATTTTACCATCTTTCCCTTTTCCCCTCCTAGTCCTTAGTCCACAGTTCAATTAGTCTTTAAATAAAGAATAATGTTTCGATGACATAATAAGGTTTATTTTTGGATCTCTTTCCAACTTTGTCATTAATTTTGAGTTTAATCGAGTTTCAAATATATAACATCTCAATATTCCGTTTTTGGAAAGCATGAAAGTTACTGATACAAATTACTAAAAAATCTGGGGTCAATCCAAACAGTAATTTGATATTAGGTAATGGCAATGTTATGAGCTTGTTCTGCATTATTACTGGAATGAAAATTGACAGGTTATATTAGAAAAAAAAATTGTAGTCTTTTTCTTACTTTTGTATCTGTTCTCTTGCATATCGTCTGTAGTTCGGAAATTTTTCTTCAATCATAATATACGATGTCCATGTCCATGCGCTAGTCGGTGTAGGTTTTCCAATCTTTCGCGCTCTTTTCCTTGAACTGGAGAATGACGTCCGTTCCTTTGACGAAGATCTTCGTCGATAGGTTTTTTTCTTTGCGAAGATTGTAGGCGGTGTTTGCTAATTTTCCGCGGCGGAATTTCATGGTAGGCGGCAGGTCGGTCCTAACGGAGATCCTGCTGCGGGTTCCGGCGGTGGCGCCGCGGCTGGTCACGTGATCGGCGGCCGCGTTCTTGTTGCGTGATTGGTTGTCGTAAGCTTCGAGGATGCGCTGGCGGTCTGGCATGATGGCGAATTTTGCGATAATGGGGTCGGGTCCCTGGTCGCCTGCCACTGCTCCGTCTGTGTCTCGCGATTTCCGTGGGAGTCGATGGGCGTTGACAATTATGATCCTTGCAGCCTCTTCCCTTGATATACCCAAATCAATGAAGACATTTTGTAGTATTTCATACACGTTTTCTTCTCTACTTTGGGTTACTCCGTAAAATAGAAGGTTCGCTTTGCGCTGATAAACTTCCATCATGAGCAATTTCTTTTCTAAGGTTGCCATGTCGGCTTTATGCTCATTACGAAGCTTCGGAATTTCGTTTTTTTCAATGTTCAGAGCACGATCACTTGTGTCTTGTAGTGATGTTTCAATATCCGAAATTTTTCGGTGCATGGCATTCGTTTCGTCACGAAGACCGTCGATCTTCTTGCAAAGTACGTCCGAGAGTCTCATAACGTCCTCCTTAAGCTCACTGAGAGTGGGCTGGTCGGAGGGTGGTTTGGGCTGATGCATACTGCTGTGTAGTAGCTCGGGTGTCACGCGGCATGGTGATAATTGTAGGTTGATTCAAGTCATTCGAAAATACGGCTAAATCTCATGAAAATGCGCACGAAATGATGTCCAATTCATACAATTATATGTTCACATGTAGATTGACGTAAGTAACCCGCATATGTATCAGTTGTATGTAGAATAGTGTGAAATTAGTTGGCACCAGCCCGGAGCTGTCAGAAAACACGTGTTTACACAACGGCGTCCATAGTATCTTTAAGATAAAGAAATCCACTATACACAGATGTGTGATTGGTTGTTCATTTTGTCCTTTTGCAGGTTCAATTTTCAGCTGAACTCAACATAGTAAGGAATCTTCTTCACCACACCCATGGTGCTAGGTCTCACATCAAAGCCACTCCATCGAATGCAGCCAAGTCATATAGCATTGAGGTCCTCAAAATGTAATTTTGAAGACTCTATCTACACACCATCTACAAGTATTGAATTCTGATATTGGATAAGGGGGAGATATTTGGATCACAGCTGCTTTGATTTTGATCTTCAGCAGGACATTCACCAAAACAATGTTTCAAGAATGTACCCATCCATGTGACAGAGGGAAGCTTCCCAGATTAAGAATCGTTCAGTCTGACTAAATAAAAATGTCTATGAATTTTATATCTTGGTGAAAATAAGGTGTGTTTTCTGGCATTAAAAAAAAAACCTAGCACCTTGAATAATAATAATAAATAATAACAACGTTTCTTATAAAGCGCTTACCACTGAAGTCTCTAAGCGCTATAACAAACAGAATAGACTGATAAACAATTACATATTAAACAAAACAAAAAAGTGCAAATAAACCTACAAATTACAATACATATAAAATACACATCAATGTGAACAGAGTAAGTTGATCATTAAAAGCAATTTTGAATAAATGTGTCTTAAGAGAAGTTTTGAATTGGCTAACAGTTTGACAGAATGGTTAACTTCATTCTCTCCCTGAATTCGTACTGATATTTCTTAATATCGCAAGTTTATTTTATTCTAAGCATTGCTTTTATCTACAATTTTGTTAGCCCTCCCCCATTAAAAAAAAACACTGAACACGATGTACATGTGTTTGTCTTAGTCCACCCATCCTGCTATATATTTGCTACCATGTGTTTTTGGACAATTTCTTCCCACCACAAACTTTCATGACTCTCTAGCCTAGAATCTTATCCATTATTTGATACCAATTTGATAAGTTTCACATGTCTCTTAGCTCAAACTTGCACAATGCAGAATTGTAAACAAAATAACACAGCAATGTTAGCATTAAAAGAGAAGGGTTATGTGAAACATTACCAATGTATCATATCATGTATCAAATTGTTGTCATGGTTGTGGAGACCAGCCTCAAAACTGTTTAGAGTGTCACTCTAATTATTATCTGAGAGAAAAAAAAATCAATATAAAAACATGTATTGTGTGCACAACAGAAATATAAATCAGATGTGACTAATGCTCTTTTTATTGAAAAGCTGTTTTAAGTTTGTTTTTCTTTGTTCATGTGTGATAATGATGATTGTGGAGATGATGGTAGTGTTGATGATGATGATTGTGGAGGTGGTGGGGGCGCTGATAATGATAATGATGATTGTGGAGATGATGGGTGGTGATGATGATGATTGTGGAAATGGTGGTGGTGGCGATGATAATGATGATTGTGGAGATGGTGGTGGTGGTAATGGCAATGATAATGATGATTGTGGAGATGATGGTAGTGGTGATGATGATGATTGTGGAGATGATGGTGGTGATGATAATGATGATTGTGGAGATGATGGTAGTGGTGATGATGATTGTGGAGATGGTGGTGGCGCTGATAATGATGATGATTGTGGAGATGATGGGTGGTGATGATGATGATTGTGGAAATGGTGGTGGTGGCGATGATAATGATGAATGTGGAGATGGTGGTGGTGGTAATGGCAATGATAATGATGATTGTGGAGATGATGATGGTGGTGGTTAAAATAATAATAACGATGATGACAATAATTATAATAAATATATTAATATGATAATCCTAATAATAATCATAATAATTGTAACAATGACAATAATGATGAGGATGATGTTGATTATCAGTGGCATAGCATGGGCTCAGTGATTGGGGCACCATTCGTTAGCCCACTAGATAGTCAAAATTTGACGGGCAGATTGACCAGGCTAGGAGGGGATATACCCCTTTCCCCTTTTATTTATTTATTTATTTATTTATTTATAGTGGGAAAATGTTGCATTTTAAAGAGAAACGAACACACAGAGATACTCTCTCTTGTCTCTTTCCTGTATGTCCTCTATCCAGTGGCGGATCCAGGGGGCCCCCCTCCCTAAAAAAACAGGTAAAAACACCCTTTTATTGAAAAAAAAGAGGTTGGGCCCCCTCCCCTGGCGCCCAAGGGGGGTGGTGGTGGAAAAAAAATGAACCCTTCCCGTAGGGAAAAATTTTTTTTGGTGCCAAAAAAAAAAATTGTGGTCACTACCCCTGGCGCCCAAGGGGGGGGGGTGGTGGAAAAAATTACCCTTCCCGGAGGAAAATTTTCGGGTGCCAAAATTTTTTTGCTCACTACCCCCGTCACTGAGCGAAAAATTGACCGGTACGATTTTCAAATTTTCGCACGAAGTGGGCCCCCTTTTAAGCCCCCTCCCTTGCCGCCGGCTGGATCCGCCCCTGCCTCTATCTTTCAACCCTATCTCCATTTCTTTTTCTTCTCTGCTGTAAGCTACATCAAGGACGCAGATCGGATCACTCCAAAACATTTTTCGATAATTTGACCAAAAATAGGTATCATCAGTAAGATGTGAGTTTTTACTATAACATTTACCTGTTATTGCTGTAGGCTACTGATGAATACCTTGTTAACTATTTACGTTAGTAGTGAGCGCTAACGCCCTATTGTGCCTCGAGTCGAATCTAAGATTGCAGAACTGTAGCGCATGGTCCCCCCTCCTTATCTTGTTATGATCACTTGTTGTATATGTAATGTTTTTTCTTTGACAATTTATTTACTCTTGTTCAGATATGTGTTTATGTTTTGTTTTGTCTATGTACTTGTTCCGGACCCCACGGAAGACCAGCTTTCCCATGTCGGGTAAGCTGAATGTGGGCAATCCGATCACCGTATCTCATGCATTGTTATTATGTTTTTATACGGAAATAAATACTACTACTACTAACCAGCTATTACATAAAACATATCCTCATTGAATAAACTGGATTTGAACTTTATGTCGACCACATATACCCAGTCTGTTGTCAGTGAAATACTTATTCAGGAGTTAGATACTTATCATATTTATAAGAAGAATAATCGAGTGTCTTTTCTCCAATAATGGTCGATACTAATATTTTACCTTGTTAAAAGAATATGAATATGTAAATATATTAGCCACTGTAACAGGGATATTTACAAACAAACACCAAGAGTCAGTTTCTGTTTCCCGGTTTAATACTCAACATCAATTCAAATTGTGATTTTTCTGTATATAAGCATGGACCTAATAGGTCCATGATCTAAGTCTGTTGTCTAGAGATGCATTCACATAATAGTTTAACCTCTGAAGAGCATTTTCGAGCAATCTATCTCCTTATATTATCTCTTGTTCTTTTCCACTTTCCTTCATCTCTCCCCTCGCTCTCATACACTGTCCATCGCAATTAAAGATATCTGTATATGGCGCCTCTTTCTCTCGTTTCGTGTGGTGCTCACACGGCACGCTGGTATATATATACACACACGCCAATATCTCGGCTAGAGTCCTACACTAATAATATCCACACACACAGTACACATGAGGCGTATACATCATGATGCATTAACACACCGTGCAACGGAGCAAATTGGATGCACATTTCTACCAACATACACACAACACTCACGCACAATCGATGAGTTTTCATCGGGGTTAGATGAGCATCGAATATTCTAAAATGGCGGCGCCTGTATCGTACAAAAGCTTCTTTCTCATGGTGAAAAATGCACTTTCACTACGTGCATACTTTGGAATTATTGTTGTATTCGTTCTATCTTCATCATATGCTTTAGAGAATGGGGATGTAGTGGGTTACAATCCCACGGGACCTCCTGAGCTCCAGTTTTGTACATTTTTCAACAACCGCGCTCCGGAGGTCCAACCAGACCTTAAAAACTGTACGTGGTTTCGTGAAAACAGTTGCTGCAGACAGATCGAGATTGATGTTACATTCAAAAAGATGAAGTCACTACCAGGAGCTTCTAAACAATGCCAACGCTACATTAATTATCTCATGTGTTATATATGCTCTCCTCATCAGCATCGTTTCTACATCGTACAGCGTCTGACCGTCTG
Source organism: Mesocentrotus franciscanus (assembly GCA_037976565.1). Lineage (NCBI taxonomy): Eukaryota > Metazoa > Echinodermata > Echinoidea > Camarodonta > Strongylocentrotidae > Mesocentrotus > Mesocentrotus franciscanus. The sequence continues at coordinate 37,286,557 of CP137673.1, forward strand.
TGAAGAGTATTGTGATGCTCTGTTACACCACTGTAAAACCGCCATGTTGAAAGGGAGTCAGATAGGGGACTTATACTCCAAGGGAAGTGATTTCTGTACAAGCAGACGAATGGACATTGGTAAACTGGAAGATGGTAAATGTTTTTATTTCAACGAGAGTATGTCAAACATACCATTAGCTAGCAGTGCAGCTCGACTTACTACACAGTCGTACAGCCTTGTACTGATATTCTTGACAACGTTGCTGGTGAGCAATTCCGTTTGGAGGCGAACTGGATAGTTTAATGACTTTCCATAATGTAATTCACTAATAATTATGCAAACAGATTGAATTCCTGCAGTAGATAAGTGAGAGAAACATAGTCCCGCGGGGAGCATGAGATGTCATCATATTTTCGGCTGGCTATATATTGTGATTCAATTACACTGCAACATCAAACTAGCCAATAGACATGCTACTTGAACTTGCACTGTGCGACACATCTATTGATCTGCACCATTTTAACTTCCATCCTGTAAATCTACAAAGTCATACAGACGATGCAAGCTCAAGATGAGCCGAAGAGAAGAGTTTTAATTTTAAATCAAATGAACGGTATGTTAAACTTTTAGGGTTAGATGCTTGTGTAGGAATTACGCCCTACTCAACATATTGAAAGTTAATAATCTGATAAATGCAATATAAGAAAGTGTTTGGAGATATGTACTAATAGGTTTGTTTTCTACTTAGATAATTCATCCATCCTTAATCCATTTGAAATGTTTTGCGTGGACATGAATAACGGACGGAAGAGTGATGATGTATAATGTCACAAGTAGTAGTTGAAAACTAACTACCAAGAGGATAACAATTATTATCTCCGGTAATTGTTTTCAAGCATTCTCTATTTGGATTGAATGTGAAACAATTTAATGGAATACACTAAGGAAGACCACAGAATAAGTTGTTAGTATTACACATTAACATGGGCAAGGTGTATTGTCCCTCCTAACGTTACTAACATTATCAAAGTTGTTTGTGTGTAAACCCGAGGATTCCATCAAGTTGACAGCCCTGCTGGAGATCAATCCCAAAGGAAAATAAATTTTGTCTATTCTATATTAATTGGTAACATATGGAACAACAAATGACAAAATACTTGGACTTTTTGGACCTCCCCAAATATCGGATCATTTCCTTTTGAAATGCTTGTAAAGAATGTACATAATTATTGTTTTGAGAAAGACAAAAAGTTCATATTTTCTAGATGAATGCTTCTTCGTACAGTGAGCATGACCACTGGATCTCTCTCTCTCTCTCTCTCTCTCTTTCTCAACTTTTCTCCTTTTTATGTTTTTTTCTTCTTAGTTTTGTGAAAGATGATCTCTTTCATGAATACAGAGCAATAATTACTAAGGCTAATTGTAATTATTTTAATGCATAAATTGTGTGAATATTGGGTTAAATGTTTTTATGGATAATGTACATATTCAGATGTTAGTTTTCCTTAGATGAATTGTCACCCAGAAATAGTTTTGTAGAGCTTCTTTTTAGGGAATTATATAGAATGTTGATTGCGTTGACTCGATACATTTCAAAGTGTTATCCAAGGACAACTTAAACATTTAGGATGAAAATTGCCATAGATCATTGTGTACGTTTGAAATGAAATGTAAATAATATATATTGTATATACAGGAACTAGTCGAGACTAAGAATTAACATATTTTATAATCTTTATGTTTTGATAGGAAATATGTGGAAGCTTGCATTTCCCCCTTGTAAAAAATATTTCCGATTTTAATGGCAAAATCCATGTGAATCTAACTGCATACAAATAGCGATTTTAATAACCTTATTTAACATTGTTTGCTTTCATATTTTATTCCTAAAAATATGAAGCAGAAAATAAACTTAAATCTGTAAATTACTGGACAATTTTAAATCATCACCTGGTTGCTGACGAAGGTTCATGTACCAGAAACTAAATACTTTAACCCTCAACCAACCTTTGTGATTGCCGAGTGAAATGTATCAAAAACGCAAAGTTCATAGTACATGCAACCTTGAATGACTCCAAACTGAATACATTTGATTAGAGATTGTACCATACCTATTGAATTTGTCATTAGTTTATATTTGTTTGTTTATAATTTTTGTTTATTTTTGTTTGCTTTTAATTTTTTTTTCTTTGTTTCTTTGTTTCTAATTTCATTTTCGTCATAACCAACAATATCGAGGCTACTTTTTTTGTTCCAATTTTTGGTAGAATTTGGTAAAGACAAGGCAAAATCTGAAGTTTACATGTAACGAAAATTGCATATAAGTGTACATGAAATAAAATTGTCGATATTTTTAATTTATATGCTAACTTTAGGTTATGAACTTTCAGTCAATTAAATGGAATCGATTCCATTCCATAAGCAAGGTGAAGAGTCAACTTTGCTTTTGGAACTTGGATTTGGCACCTTATAAATTTGTGTTGGTTTGTTGTTGTTATCCACAAGGCTTTTGCTAACTTTCATGTCATTATAACTCCCTCATTTCCTGTGCAACACTCCTCACAGGTATCCAATAACTCATTTAAAAATATGCTTCTTACACATGGAGATACATTTCCAGAGATATTTAATATCTTCATGACAAATCATTAATACTGTGTCAGCTGACCAGGGGCGGATCCAGCCTGCGGCAAGGGAGGGGGCCGAAAAAGGGGCCCACAAAAATTTTAAAATCGTGCCGGTCGATTTTTCGCTCAGTGGGGGGTAGTGTGCACAATTTTATTTTTTTGCCTTAGAAAATTGAAGAAAAAAAAATTCACCACCCCCTTGAGCGCCAGGAGGGGCCCATCTTCTTTTTTCCCAAAAAGGGTGTTTCTACATGTTTTTTTTCTAGGGAGGGCCGGGCCCCGGGCCCTCCTGGATCCGCCACTGCAGCTGACAACAATTGTCCAACAAGTTTGGCAGTATTTGACAAGACAACAGTAATGATACATTCCTTTTGAAAATAATTGTTGAATTAAATAAACTTGTATCTTGAAGAAGAAAAAAAGATCTCTTCAAACTCTGATCATTCATCATGGAAGAAGATAGAGGAAATCCTCCCATTTGGGTGGGGTTTCTGGCTTAGCAAATGGAAACAAAGATATTAACAATAGCAGAAAACAAGGTATTATAGTCTCAGCAGATATCCCTTTTTACTCATTTGTCTGTTCCTAACTTCTACTGGAAGCATTCATGGACTACTGGACTTTTAAATGACTTTGTAGTTACTACCAGAACTCATGATGACTTTACCTCACACTGAGGTTCAAGATGGATTATATACACAAATGAAAACACCATTGAAACATTAATGGAATGAGATGAGCTATGGTTTCTATTCATTTTACAGTCCCTAGGAGCACACACAAAATAGATCTCAAGAAAATCATACATCAACTAACTCAACTATACAGGAAAGATTGTATGACCTTGATCCCTTATTTCACTCTAAGTTTGTGTGTGATATCCCAGATTCATCAGCATACAGGTAGTACAAAACTGTGATATACACAAGCTCCGTTGTTGGGTGGAATTTAACATATTTACAGCCTGAAATAGACAATTCAAAAATCTGAAGAACACCGTAACAGAAACAGACATTGATTAAAGAAAAATATATATTCTCTACATGAAATCTGTAAGCCAAGGTGATTTCCTACGTTATACCTAAAGAGATTGTCCACACAAGAACAGAAATTATGAGTCTTTTATCTTACAGTGATACACATGATTTACAACTTATACAAGAAAATTATCCCTGCAATATTAATATAAATTAGATGGATCTTCGACTGCACGCAGTAAAAATGATGCCTCCGCCATAGAGCGATTTTACAAACCAAAACAGAGGCAATTTTTTAAATTCAAGTTTGATTGTAATCCATTAACAGGTTCTCAGAACATCGTGATTACAAGCTATTTTTTATATACATGTATGGCCCTTTGACCTTTGACCTCATGACCCCAAATCGGCAGAGCTGAATCAAGCTACAAGGTAATAACAAAATGCATCCTGCTCACTGTTTATTTGTATGTCTGTGATCAGTTTCATCATGTCTAAAATCATTCTCATAATCATTCCAAAACTAATTCTCATGATTCCAAAACTAATTCTGAGGGTTTTTTTCAATTCCTTTAACTAGATATACATAAATTATATTTCAGCAAGTATACCAACTACCTTATGTCCAGACAGATTGGTTATCAGGACATTTGATTTCAAACCGTAATTTGAAAAAGTTCACATGTACAAACAATATTTCATAAATCTTTTATGACTAAGTTGGAAAATATCATAAAATAACAAATACTTATGATGAATAATAATGAATAGGATTCATTTCAGTCATTTCACTTCAATGAGCAAACACTTGCCCAGTACAGAAGACTTTAGTGGACTATAAGGCACACTTGGTCGGTATTAAAGTCCCGAGAACATGGCTGATGCTGGCTTATTGTTGGGTCTGTTTTTACAGAACTTCATGACCAGGTAACGGGAACTTTACAGCAAAAGACTCGACCTCCTTTTCAAGGGCAGCAAGTTTGGATTGGAAGTCTGAATCACTTGTGACGTAAGCCTTGAAGTCACGAAGGGTAGTCCCTGAACAGTTCTTGTTTGCCTCTGCAGTCATCTTCAGACCTGTGTAATAGACAAGTTAAAGAGATGAAACACAAAATAAGTTTAAATAATAAATATGGCTGCCACCATTATTAAAGAAATCTGGGATATGGAGGGCAGAACTGGCACTTAAACTACAAATCAAAGATGAATAATACATTTAAGAATCAAATTATGGAAGGAACATCACTTTCTGCTGTTTTCCAATATCGTGAATAAAATGAACAATCTGTAGACTTATACAGCCATTTCTCTTCATCATTGCCTACCAGTCCCATGTGTTCAAAAGTGTGCTGTAATTTTAGTTAACCCCCCAAAACACTAGGTTATCACTGGTAGACACTAATCAAAAATTGTAATTACTATTAAAAGATACAATAAAGGCATTAATAAATCATCTAACATAGCAAACTCCTTGCAAAAACAAAGGTGTTCAAACAAAAGTTATGCATAAGGGTCCGTCAAGAAAGCTGGGGCAGTTTTAGTGACATACCAGAAGTGAGAAACTATGTCTCCTATCAAATGTAACAATGTTTCCTCAAATTGAGTTTTGCATTAAAAGCCTAACCAACTATCTTCAGAAGTACTCGAGATTCATAGTGAATCAATATTATGGACCCAAAGTTTATGTAATGTTATATGAATATGGCGTCCATGTAACGCAGGTGAAAAGAGGAATGTGTATTAAGCAAAGATATTGAAAGAGAAGCAACTGAAACAGGAACGATTCTGGCACGGCACTACTATATATATTCATTGCATAAAAATCTTCAACTGATAATTTCATCTTCCATGTGTAGTAGAAGATCTCACACCTACGTTACATCATGGACCTATTACGGATGGACATTCATCGTTTTCGTAACGAATTCATTGTGATTGTCCGTCAATGTCGTCTCAATAACATTCCGTACATGTTTCTTCACTTTGATCTCATGATGGTTACCGCCAAAAAGCCGGGACAGAATCAAGATAGTGATTTTACACATGTTAATCTACATGCGCAGAAGATAATAACTCGCTTAAATCATGGAAAATCGATGTGCAGTTCTGGTTTATAATCGGAAATTGTTGTTCCGTGTACTGTATTTTATTTTGAAAAACATGTTGATATTACCAGATAGAGGTTATATTTGGATTGGTTGTGATTTAAAATCCTGTTTCCCCCAATTTCCTCATAATATTCCAGAGTTACAACGCACAGGACTTATAAAGATCATGGCCTTCTAATTGTTTTATACGGTCATGGTTGTGTGCGAAAGTGTGCGAATCAGTAATAATACATTTCATATCACCAAAATCGTCTGCTTTTCAACTTTGCTGCTCCCCATTGGGGATGTTTTTATATAAGATACACTCTTACAGAGCACACCATCCAAACAAAACCCAAGAGAGGGAAACTGCTCCTTTGTCAATGACCGAAAATGCTTACGCAGTCGTTATTGTTAAAACAGCTGAATGTTCTCATTGAGATGCACATAATCAGAAGGCGGTGACTATCATTGGATCAAAGAAAGAATCACGTCGATGTCCATCCATAATAGGTACATGGTTACATAGACATCATCAAATTTTATGCCCCAACTTTATGGAATGACCCATAACTATGTACTATTCACTTATTTAGGGCACTTCTACACCTCAGTATTGTTTTGAAAGAAGAAAGTTGGCAAGGAAGCATTGATTGGTGTTGTGAAATATAAAGCTTTGATAATTACATTCAGCTAAGGGTAATGTCAGGGTAATGTCAGGAGAATGCACCAAGTTAGGCTAAAGCCTTGATAATCACATTCAGCTAAGGGTAATGTCAGGAGAATGCACTAAGTTAGGTTAAAGCCTTAATAATCACATTCAGCTAAGGGTAATGTCAGGAGAATGCACCAAGTTAGGCTAAAGCCTTGATAATCACATTCAGCTAAGTGTAATGTCAGGATAATGCACCAAGTTAGGTTAAAGCCTTGATAATCACATTCAGCTAAGTGTAATGTCAGGAGAATGCACCAAGTTAGGTTAAAGCCTCGATAATCACATTCAGCTAAGGGTAATGTCAGGAGAATGCACCAAGTTAGGTTAAAGCCTTGATAATCACATTCAGCTAAGTGTAATGTCAGGAGAATGCACCAAGTTAGGTTAAAGCCTTGATAATTACATTCAGCTAAGTGTAATGTCAGGAGAATGCACCAAGTTAGGTTAAAGCCTTGATAATTACATTCAGCTAAGTGTAATGTCAGGAGAATGCACCAAGTTAGGCTAAAGCCTTGATAATCACATTCAGCTAAGTGTAATGTCAGGAGAATGCACCAAGTTAGGTTAAAGCCTTGATAATCACATTCAGCTAAGGGTATAGTGTCAGGAGAATGCACCAAGTTAGGTTAAAGCCTTGATAATCACATTCAGCTTAGTGTAATGTCAGGAGAATGCACCAAGTTAGGTTAAAGCCTTGATAATCACATTCAGCTTAGTGTAATGTCAGGAGAATGCACCAAGTTAGGTTAAAGCCTTGATAATCACATTCAGCTTAGTGTAATGTCAGGAGAATGCACCAAGTTAGGTTAAAGCCTTGATAATCACATTCAGCTAAGGGTAATGTCAGGAGAATGCACCAAGTTAGGTTAAAGCCTTGATAATCACATTCAGCTAAGGGTAGTGTCAGGATAATGCACCAAGTTAGGTTAAAGCCTTGATAGTCACATTCAGCTAAGGGTAGTGTCAGGATAATGCACCAAGTAATGCTACGGTCACAAAGGTCTGTACGAACGATAATTTCGTACAAATCTCCGTTTTTCCATTGTCTTCCTGAATTTCCATTGTCTGAAAATCGTTCGTAGCAGTTCGTAATGGCATTTGTGACCCAGGCTTTAGGTTAAAGCCTTGATAATCACATTCAGCTAAGGGTAATGTCAGGATAATGCACCAAGTCATCTCAATTTGGCTTAACAATCCGATATTGATGATGTCACAGTAAGAACAAAAACAGGAAATATCACAACCATGATATCTAATTTAAGCCCCTCTAAAGTGTCAGGAGCCCTAAATTCATCAAAAATGTGATGGCAAAATTTTACTGAAAATATATCATAAATATCGTAAATTTAATGTGGTACACTTTTGAACTGGTCAATAAATAAAAATTTGATGCCCTGGAAGGGACAATTTCATTTAGCTGTACAAGATTAAATAGAAACTAAAGGAAATGGAATGAAAATTGGTTGAAAAGCAATTTTTGTTATTTTTGGAATAAATTTGCATAAATTACCATAATTAATTAATTGAGAACAATTTTAAAATTCTGTGTAGAAGTTTAGTGAACCAAAATTAGCTCTACCAGATAAAGCAAACCAAATCAAAATCAGTCAAGAAATGAGGGAGAAGAAGCAATTTTTGTTATTTTTGGAATAAATTTGCATAAATTACCATAATTAATTGAGAACAATTTTAAAATTCTGTGTATAAGTTTAGTGTACAAAAGTTAGCTCTACCAGATAAAGCAAACCAAATCAAAATCAGTCGAGAAATGAAGGAGAAGAAGCATTTTTTGTGATTTCGAATAAATTTGCATAAATTAGCATAGATAATGAATTTCACGATTCAATGTAGAATCAAACGAACGAACGGACGCCACGCCATGGCATAAGCTCATCGGGCCCTTCGGGCCGGATGAGCTAAAAATGTGTTTGAAGACAAATATTGATTAAAAAATACTACCGGTGTGTTGGCTCAGTCAGTAGAGCGTCCGCCTCACAACCGGGAGGTCGTGGGTTCGAACCCCGGCCGCATCATACCAAAAGACGTTAAAAGATGGGAGTCGCTGCTACCTTGTTTGGCGTTCAACATTAAGGGGATAGAGCGATGTCGATCTGGCGCTGCTCAGTGGCTGCCGGGCTCACGATCAATTGGGCACAAAGAATTTCCATTTTCGGTTTAATAAAATTTGGAGAGGACTTTAAAAGATTATTATTAAATATTAATATGGGTTTTCTGTTGTACGCACAAAACCTAAATTTTGTATTCTTTCATCAATATTCGACTTGAAACATTTGTTTTAAAAATCCTTGCAGAAATGTGTCTTAAACCACATCCTCTTTCACATATGATACAATTTAAGTGAAATTTTGCCATCAAATTTTTGGGGCTCCCAACACTTTAGAGAGACTTTAACCAATTCTATATAAAAACACCCTTTCTATACAGGTCCTAAACATGTATCCTTCTCTAGCTCCAATGAAAGTTTAATTTCAGAAGACTATTCACCTCTATCAATGTAGTCAACCACCATCATGAAATCTGTAACCTTGAAGTTTCTTGATGTGAGAGCTGGTGTACCGATCCTTAGACCACCTGGCTTGAGGGCACTCTTGTCTCCAGGACACGTGTTCTTATTCAGGACGATTCCTACACGCTCAAGAACAAACTCTCCACGAGCTCCATCCAGTCCCAGGGGTCGAAGGTCAAGGAGTAGAAGATGCGTGTCGGTTCCACCTGCAGATAATAAAATACCCGTTTATGATCAGATACGCTCTCATTTGTTAGGCGTCCACAACTAGACCAATTATTACGAAGTTTGATCTCTTCAATAATTCTCACGTGATGTCGCCAAAAAGTGGACGGACAGTGGACGGACCTTCTGTGGCAGAGGCAGAATAAGAGAGAACAAGAGTGATGAAAACTAAAACTCACCTGAAGAAATAGTATAACCTCTCTTCATAAGTTCTTCAGCCATGGCTTGTGCATTTGAAACGACATCCCGGGCATACAGCTTAAACTCTGGTTGTGAAGCCTGCAATAATGCAACACCAACACCTGAATTCCATTTGTGAGGGAAAGAAAAGAGAGTAGAATAAGTATAAGGGATTGTACAAGGCAGTTCATTTCATAATATGGAGAAAACATACTAGTCCGTAAAATTACCAAAACCAGCATCTTTGTACATCTTAAATATGGTTAAATTTATTCAAGAAAAATGTCAATTTTCATTATAATCATCTACGCTGTTAATCAAAATACAAATAACAATGCCTCCGGCATTACCTTCGCTGGGTGGAGGCATAAAAGGAACACAGTTGAGAAGAAAATTGACAAACTTGAAAGGAATGAGGCAGACAAAAGAAAACACCAAAACTAAAAAGGCCCTACACTTTCTCTGTATCATGTCCTCATTTCCATGTTGCAATACATCTCAGTCTCATTCAGTATTCTCCAATCTTTCCATACCATAACAGACATAAACAATTGATATAAGCATAATCATTAATGACCAAGAAGGAAAAAACCCTTTTGTCATTTCCACAAGCATAGAATTAAGTTGAGATGGAACATACAATGAGTTGAGTCAGGTATTTACAGCTCAGGAATAGCATTTATTGACCAACCAGTTTTACAAACCCAGAATCAATACCATGATCAACACTTTATAAACAAATTACAAGATTTATACACCGAGTTGTAAACACCATTGCCTTCATTCTTTATGGATAAAAGAAACAAGGTACCCTATAAGCTGAGATGGCTTTGTGCCAAACCTTACCTCCGACAGCATGCATATGTGGTCCACCTTGAAGACCTGGGAAGACGGCTTCATTGATTGGTTTCTCAAGGTCATACATCACCTCAGTGCCATTCTTGAGAACCTTACGCACACCTGGTAAAAGAGATGATTGAAAAATGCATCAAGGAAAATGTTTGTTTTCAGTATTAAAAATAATTTACATTTTACGAGAGCCTCTACATATGTATTTAACATAAATGTACATGATCTTTGATCCCCCCAATAAAATCAGAATTCCTATAAATTATCATATCCCACATACAGAATCTGGAACACAAGATGTCAAGATGAGATCACATGACAAAGGGTAGATTGCATTTCTTGCTTGGCAGTGGTATATGTAGTTATAGTAAAAGCTTGTATATTAGAAATTGTCTTTCTTTTCACTGATTCCGCATAGAAACATGCTTCACGAGCAAATGGCAGAGGTTTGTCAAACTGTGTACTGAATTGAATAAAGTAAATGGAATTAGGTTGAATAGTATTGAACGTAATTGGATGGTTGGTTGACAAAATACCGGACACCACTAATATTAAACCCTCTGATTTTTTTTATACCTTATTTAGAGTTCGGTGATTTTTGTTACCTCTACGAAAGAAGATGATGCCCGATCGAGGTCCTCTAAGAGTCTTGTGTGTTGTGCTTGTAACGATGTCACAGTACTCAAAAGGATTAGCTACAACTCCTGCAGCAACCAATCCACTCACATGAGCCATGTCAGCTAGAAGAAAAGCATCGTTCTCTACAGCTATCTCCTTGAAACGTTTGTAGTCTAGATTCCTAGGATAACAGCTCATACCTGACAAGAAGGTGATGAAAACAAAGAATATCATCAATAATTGATTAATAAACCTTGACTCCTCATACTGTAGGCATTGTGTTGTGGTCTTGTGGATATGTCACCAGACTGTAGATCACAAGCTATGGGGTTAATTCCGTGTTACGACACTAACATCCTGTGGCAAGACATCAACCTACAATTTGCTCTACAACACTCGACCTAGGTGGTGTAAGTGGATTACCAGTAGGGCTTTATTCCTTGAATGCACCGAGTGCTATAGTTGCTGGAGATAATGCCAGGGTAATAATGACCAAAGTCCTTAAGAACCACATAGAGACCTTATATCCTACATTAGAAATAGCCAGGGGGGACCGACAGATTTAAGTCTCATCTGAGGGACTTGGTAATAAGGACCAATGCCCCACTATAACAAGCAATAGCACAGTGACTTGTTCTGAACCTTGAGCCTAAAAGTTACCAGATCATTGCTCTGCCACGTATTAAGTGCTGTTTTTTCCTCCAAAAAATTATAACCAGTTTCCCGAAGGTTGGGATAAAAAAATACTTATTCAATATAATACAGATACTTGGGGTGTAAAGTTTATCCTATGAGAAAGATGCTATGTCAACAGGATTGGAATATGGATCAAATGAATAATTATATATCTGGACCATTGATAGTGATGCCTACTGAAATAAGAGGGTAACACCACTGCACAAGTCACTTAAAAAGAAATGTATTTTCTCTGCTTCACTCACCTGCAATGATCATTTGTGGACGGAACAATCTGGCGTTGACAGCAAGAGCATCATAGTCAATGAGGCCTGTTTTAGGATCAACCCTGTATGGCATTGACTCAAAGAACAAGGACGTTGCAGATATCTTCTTCTTAGCTGTCATGAATCCATGGGTAAGATGACCACCGTCTGGTAGATCAAGACCCATGATACGACCATGAGGACCAATCACTCCTGTGTAGACGGCAAAGTTTGCAGGAGAGCCAGAATACGGCTGGACGTTGACGCCCCATTCCTCCTCCTTCAGACCAAATGCTGCTAAGGCTCTCTTCTGAGTCAGAAGTTCCATTTCATCAAAGAACTGCGTACCGCCATAGTATCTGATCACAAGGGCAAATGAAGGAAAGTGTTTTGAGTTACTCAGTCATCTAGGGCCAGTTTCTTGAAACCGTCATAAGTCTAAGTTTGTGGACATCCCATAGAAATGCGTGATAATTCTATAACACATGTTTCAATGGGATGTCAAAGAAATTAGACTTACGACTGTTTTGAGCCCCCAGGATTCCTTGTGATAGCATTTGGGAATGAATGTATAATTTAAATCTCTCTCGCCTTTTTTTTCTCCAATTTGCCAAACCAAAATAGGGCTTCATCACCAATGAACACAGAATTTATTGACTCTACAGAAATCTAGACATTTTGAAGACTCATCTTACCCTTGTTTTACCATAGCATGAGAAAGGGGAGGGAAAAAAGGGAAAAAAGGAGCTAGAAGTATTTAATTTTCATCCCAGAAACACAAAATTTGTAGCAGAGTACTGATATGGGAAGTAATTTCGATCCATCATACTGATTTTTTTTCTTTTTTTCTCACTAGTGTACATGTATACATTTTGTGAAAACCCCATACTGAGAGTACATAACTTTTGTAAAACTGCAGAAAGACAGGAATTGATGGCTAGATTTATACTTTTTATATATTTATATTTATAGGAACGACGAGTTCCTTCATAAGTTATTTCTATTTTTGTTTTACATGTGATGCATAACAACATAGCCTTAAGGGCTTGGTGATAATCCTGTTCACGTGTAAGTGTGTAAAATTTGCTTTGCATATGAATAACGTTGACCTAGCTCTGACTCGTGTTGATGGGACTTCCGTAAAAGTGCTGCTCCCGTAAAATGTGCTGTATAGTGTTATACAGCACATTTTACGGGAGCAGCACACTTACGGAAATGCCGTCAGCACGAGTCAGAGGTCAACATTATTCATATGTAAAGAGGAAACTCTCACAGTACATGTGCAGAAGCACGCAAGCTGTATCGCTCTGGTAAGATATTTGCTAATATTACATGTATATGATACCGATTCGGCTTTTATTTTTACTAGAAGAGTTCAATGCACTAAAATTCTGGTTGTTAGTAAGCTTACCATTATTTATAAATAGAGGTTTGAAAAAGGACGAGAATGTAACTAGACAAATCATTAAAAAGAAAAAGAAAATAGTCACCCTTTAAGTTTCAGAATTTTTTTCAAAGCAATGGAAGGTTTTTTGTATTGTTTGTATTTCACAACAAAAATGTTCGCTGCTATCATTCAGCCAATGAAAACTACAACCAAGATTAAATTATTCGAAAAATACAATTAAAGCTAATCTTGAGCTCTGGTATGGGCATCGTATGTCGAGAGAACATGGCTATAATTCATTCTGGATTGTTTATCCTGCAGTAGATTGATTGTTTGAACTAGTAAAATAAAACCAACGTCACAAAAATTGCTCGAAATCATCTTCAATAAAAAACAAAAGTCTCATTTGCACATAATGACCTGTGTTAAGCACATGGTGTCCAGCCTACTGAGCTTGATTTCCTTATCTTTATATGCCCATTACTCAGCCCCTATACATTTTCTACTAAAATCGTTTGGCTCAGGTCATTTATTTATAATCTTGAACATTCTGTGTGATTTTATTGGATTCTCACTATTTTCTATCATTACCAGAACTTAAGCTTATCTTTAAGGTACACACCCTGAATGTTTAAAATCCATCCAAAGACCAAACACACAACTTTCAAAGTAAATTCTATACCTGTTTCCAGGGTATCCCTCACAGTATTTATTTTGCAGACAGGAGCCGAGAGCCTCAAGAACAGCTCTGCTTGGGAAGTTCTCTGATGCAATCAGTTCTAAGCCTTTCCTTTGACGATCCTTCTCCTTTAAGATGATAGCATACATCTCCGGGTCATTCTCTTCTAACGACTGGTGTCCAAACCAACGACTCCCATCGCCATTGCCATTGACCGCTGTCTTGGTCCCTGTCTTGATCACCGTCTTGGTTCCATTGACGGTAGCCATTTCGTCTGGAAAGTGGAGCAGGAGGAGAAATCAAATGAAAAGTCTTGTTACAAGTGGTAACTGAACCTGAAGTAATGAATACTCAATGTAAATGGAATATGTGTATAAAGCAAGCTTCTCAAAATACACCCATGTAATGCACTTGGTCATTGTACAAAGCGGGAGGGACAGACAGCCTGTCTGTACGTACATGTACATGTACATTCCATTGCAACCCTCTAGACATGCTGTAGGCTGTAGCACAATAGAAGAGAGCCTATAAGAAGTATTGGGATCACCTGTAACAATATAATGTATTTCATTAGCTTGAATGTGGGCAACATACATGTACTTGTTCGGTTACTGCTAAAAAATGCTAATGCTATGCTGGGCAAGCACTTGCACCTGTTAACCATTGCATAAGCATCATGCATTTGTTCATCAATTATTTTATTCACTCTTTCGGGGTAACATGTAAAACAAGTTTAGGTGCAAATATTATACAATCCACCTCTATTGAGATAGGTCTCAAAGAGCCTTCAGAAAAGTTGTCAGAAAGTTAATGTGACTGTATTCTAATGAGCTGTTTCGTCTCCTAGGCCTCTCATCCCTACATTTAAATCACTGCAGCTGTAGCCACTGTGTACTGCAGCATTGTATACAATGAATTCTGACTGCATATACACTTACTTTTGTGTGGTTAGAAAGAAAGTAGATCAAATTTGTTTATTTGTTCAAGTTCAATATTCTATCTCCACTGTAAGCCTACATATTAAAGGTATAGACCAGTTTTGGAAATGCCCCCCTCTCAAAAAATGAAATGGAAGCTCTCATTAGGCCTACCAATCATGTGAAAGAATATGTTTTGACTAATTAATACGTGATGATACAAATTTTGCCGGGAAACCGCCTACTAATTGATATATTTGGTAAATTATTATATCTATTTGGACCAAATAGATATTGCGCACGTGCATGCACGTGTCGCGTAGTCCCATATACATCTTTCTGTGTACAGTGCTTGTAACTTTACCAAGACTGGGCCAAATTTCTTATCATTTTGATGATTCCAGAACCTTCCAGAACCTTTCAGTACACACCAATACTTACAATGTATATGCTAGATGATCAACCTTTTCTGATCGATTCCACAACGTTTCTTTCACAATGCAATCACATGACCAGAACTGGTCTTTATCTTTAACTGACCTTTTTATTGTTTTGACAAAATAGATTCAACACAGCAGATATCAATTCATGACCCTCATCATACAGCTAGACAAAATAACTCACTTTAATATGAAATTGCCTAGGGGGCAAAGTAGGTTTTTGAGACATGGAATGTTGTAAAATATTGTTGGGTATCAACTTGTTCAGGGCATGTCCCGTACTCAAGCCTAACTCCCTAAGGGTATCACAAACAGCAGAAATCAAGAAAAAAAGTATCAAATTCAGAGGTGATAATTAGAGTGCATATAGGGTGCTTTTCAGAAAGTGATTTACGCAGATGATGTACAACTTTGATCTAACTGTGAGACGTCAAATTAGTTTCAGCAATTCGCATAAGAGAGGGAATATTGACAGAAGCAACATCAATTTCTCTTATTATTTCCCTTATGATTCTGCAGCTACAAATATCTACAATTCATCAATACGGATTTATTGCATTTTGCAACAAAACTCTTCCGTTTTTTTTAGTCCGGATGGGGGTTATTCTTGCCTTTCCAATCTAATTGTTGCAGTCGAACTCATCCTAATCTCAATACACTTTCAGTCCCCATGGATTTCCACGGTTTCCACGGGTTCCACTAGTTTAAAGAATAATGACTACTGACTTGGAGCTTTTTGAAAGACTGTCCATAAGTATGGTTCATATTATATCCAAATTCTAGTTCATTGCTTTTCTAACAAAAAGGGTATAGCGCTCTAAAGTTGAAACTTTGATATTAGCTAACATAGCAATTTTGGTTGCTAAGGGTGGTCTTCTCCTAGCAACGCTAACAAAGTGAGATGAAAAATAGAATCTATTTTGATAGGTAGTGTGATGTCAGATGATGCAGTTTCATCATATTTTAATGATATTTCTCTCTTAGTTACCATTGCTATGGTAATAATACACCTGACAACCAGTATATTGTGTTCTCGGAAACCAAATTAGGCTTCCTTCCGCTCGTAAATATCTGACAATCGCTGACAGGATAATATTGTTAGTTACAATAATCCGATTATGATATTTAAGATTAATTTTCTTTTCAAATGAAGTAAATTAGAAATAAGATTATATTCGATCCAATTCCTCCACATAAACGAGACGGCATTGTGTACAACATCCCTTGCAAAGGATGTGATAGATCCTGTATCGGTGAAACTGCCCGTCCGATAAAAAAAAGAATCACTGAGCATAAGAGGGGCATCAGGCTTCGCCGAACTGACAACTCAGCCGTAGTCGAACATGCTTGGGATAACCAGCATCAGCCAGACTGGGACGGGGTTCAGTGCCTTTCCCAGGAACGGCATTGGTACACACGGAGGGTAAAAGAAGCTATCAATATCCGTCTCAATCCCAATAATTTCAACAGAGACAACGGGATCGATATCCCGAATTTTGGATGCATACGATACGCCGCCATGACACTCCCGTCCAGCCGGCCAGCACCGGTCAATTCCAATCAGCAGACGGGCGAGCCAGCGGCCTGTTGATTGGTTGAGCTCGCTATTGCTTCCGCCCAGCAGGCGAGCGAACCAGCGGCCTGCTAATTGGTCGAGCACCGTGCGTCGACCATTAGGCCTTGTGCATAATTAGCCGAACCAGCGGCCTGCTGATTGGTTGAGCACCGTGTGCGTCGGCCAATAGGCCTTGTGCGTTATTGTTCCAATTATCGATCGAATTATTGACCGTCGCGCCGGTCCTCCCGTAGAGTATAAAACACCCTTGCTTACATTAGTTTTTATCGCCTGACGAAGTGTTGCAGTGGTGCACGAAACATCGAGATCTCTTAAGATTCCTTATTGACCACATTGCGAGACAAACGAATATCACTAGCGATATTATTTTCGATAGGTATTTTTTTGTTTGTTATTTTGGTATTATCAGCGTATGTTTGTAAGTATGTTTTAACCTTAGTTTTATATTGAATTTGTGATCAAATCAACATTTTAGGACAGTTGATTGACGTGCGGGTATGTAAAAAAAAAAATCGTATTTTATGAAGAAAAAACGTACAACCATAATTTGGGGTAAAAAACGGAATAATTCCAGGAAAAACGTAATGGTTTGCAGCTCTGTAAATATATATATGCCAACAGCAGGTGGACTTTGGAAGATTTTCCTAGTGCCTTTTGTACACACTACCACGCAATGAACGATGAGGCCATTATAGTTACTGTGCGCTATTCGATGTTTTCCGAGTATTTGCCTGTAATCGGTTTTCCTCGGTCGGTTTAGCCATTTAATCATTATCATCTCATTACAGAAAACAGATTATTTGTGCATATACATACCTTCGTCTATGTAACCTACAGGTTTGCCTTGCACGTACCTGTTGGCTTTACTGCCTATGAAATAATTCAAAATTGGTTGTTGTCCCGTGACTAATCCACAAGGCAAGGGACTTGTCCGTAGGCTACTCCTTGTCTTAAGACAATTTCGAAAAATAACAAATGTTTCAGAATTCAGATAGTGACGGCCTACGTGCATGACGTGTCTGGATATGATAAACATCAAAGAGGTGTCAGTGCCACTATTTACATATTTCAAATCATGACCCACGTGCAACCAATCAACGTAAGATGTAGTTGTTTGCAAAGTAAAATAATTATTACCTGATATCACTTTACAATTTATTTGGCCAAAGTTTTGTTTTTTTATGGTTGAATATTGATATTGACAACGTCACACAATAGATTTTATATCATGCAGTGTTACCGTTGTGCTGAGTTGGCCATAATATGTCTTCATTATAAAGCGGCAGAAAGATCATCTAAAGCAGCAGATAACTTTTCTTTTTTGGATTGCGTTAAGAGTTAAGACCTATACCAAACATTAAGCCGATGAAGGCAAACTTAGCCCACACACGAGCAAAGATGCCAACAAATTCCATAGCTAGTAGGGTAAGAAATTACTTGTGACGAGCTCGTGTCACAACTATCTCTCTTCTACTAGCTATGCGACAACAGAGCCAGTGCCATCATTGTTCTATGTACATAGAAACAAGTCGAACCATTTGATCAAGTACATTTATTCAGTGCATGTTTCATTTATAACATATTTTCCTACTCTGTTGTGTTCCTCTCTCTCTCTTGCTATGTATCTCTGTCTTTATCATTTTATGCAAAGTTGCCATGATATCTATTGTCTGACATTAATATATTCTAGTCATGGGTGAAGGTAACCCCCACCTCCTTCCGCCTTGTAAAGTCCCAGGTGAGATAGTTATTCTTTTCAAACTGAAAAATAACAGACATTTTATACTTATTAACTAATTCATCAGACCTTCTTAGTTCTAACTTTCACTTGTGTTTCCATGCATATTTGTCACTAACCGCTCAAACTGGCGGCTGTTCAACTGTTCAGTGAGTATTGAGTATGGTTCAAATAACTTTTAAAACATGGTTATGAAGAAAGTTCAAGAAACCAAACAGTTTTTCATTATTAAACACTTTAAGCTGGCTACCGATGCTGCTCTGTGTAAGCTCTTTATGAATAGTGTTTTTCTCCCTTTCTAACTCATTATTTTTTCGCCCCCTTGTGACATACTGACAGTCACTGACAGGATAATATTGTTACTTACAAATATCAAAAATTACAAAAATAATTACAATAAAGTTAAATAAGAGATTAGAATACATCAGATGAGGGAGAAGAGGTGTAAATACTCACCTGTAACTGTATATATGAATTTTCTCACCGCTATTTTGTAATGGCTCCTTCCCTCTACCCCTTTTGGCGACCACCCATAGCTTGAAAAACCTTTCTACATTCTACAATCAGACGCAGCTTTAGAAAACCGAATACAGGCAAATGCTTGGAAAACGGCGAATGGAACGTGTTTAAAGTTAAATGCGACTTAGTTTGTACAAGAGGAAAGGGGAAAATCCTTCGAAGTCAACCTACACAAGTAGTGTCGACATAGACTTTTTGAAAATAATGTTGGTTAATTATCTTTAAAATCCATGTAGAATTAGTCATGTGAAGACCCTTCCAAATGACCAAAAAAAATTGAAGTGAATATATTAACAGAATTTTTTTTAATGAACATCTTTCCATGTGGCACTGTTAAGTGTCAAAATAAATGGGAGGGATACATTATTAGCCCAAGCATGAATATAAATGTACTGCATTGTACATTGGAATGTGTGGTATTGTATGCCTGTCATTACACTGAAGTTTTTGTTTGTAATATGAACCAGAGAACTCAAACACAAAACTCAAAGCAATGTACATGTACTTGTATTAGAAGTATCTTCAGTTTAGAATGCAAACCTGTTTACACACTGTAAGCCAGAATTCAACACTACATGTATGATCAGAGAGACTAACATGCATAAAGGCTCAGAGCAATTTTGAATTTAAACTAAAATAACCAAAGAGCTCTCAAAATAGACACACAAATCCTCTTTCTGGAGACAAATGCATGGGATATTTTTTTCTTCATAATTTGAAAGCACCCTCATTTCCCCAAGCAGAAAATCATAATGAATAATCATGTTAAATTCCTAGCCATAATTGCATGTTACATACCTTGTATAATTGATAGCGTAGCTGTCTAGCTGATAAGCTTCAGTACCTGTTGATATCTTACACTACAAAAGGTCTCCCTTTACTCACATCTGTTGCCTACACTTCCTATCACGCAAATGCAGTATGAGCCCACGACCAGGTACACAGTACACACACAGCGCAAACATGGTACTTATGCACATGTACAGTATATATGTTATAGCGGCACAGCCAGGTTTCAGCCAATGAGGGGGCACGGGGGCAACCAGGCAATGAATTCATGTGATTTAATGAGGCCACCAAATGGGGATGGAGGTATGGGGAGGGGGTCCTATTATCTTCTTTTCACATTCATACCCCCTCATGTGATTTAATCTTCTTTTCACATTCATACCCCCTCATGTGATTTAATGAGGCCACCAAATGGGGATGGAGGTATGGGGAGGGGGTCCTATTATCTTCTTTTCACATTCATACCCCCCATTCTTTGCCCCTTTCCTTTCTTCTCTTTTTTTTCTTCTTTACTTTATCTATATTTTTTTTTTTTGGGGGGAGGGGGCGGGGATTCAATGGAGGGGAGCAGGGAAAAAATTAATATTTATTTTTCGGGGGCTACTTTTCTGATTTTCAGGGACTCTTTTTGGCATTTCGGGGGCAAATTCGCCCTGAGCCCCCGTGTATTTTTTTCCCTGGAGGGGAGGGGGCACATTTCCTAATATTCATTATCTATGCCATTTTGTATATTAAGTGGCAGTTCAGGGGAAGGGGGGAATACCAATCCCCTCCCCCAGCTCTCTCTCTCTCTCTCTCTCTCCCTCTCTCCCTGTCGGCACATGTATGAAACTCTAAGGAACAAAACTGTTTTAAAGATACTATGTCCCTTTTGCAGCCAACATCAAATTCTGTAGAACTTTGCAGGAATTATGAATATGTCATGTATGTCCTATCTGTGAAATTTAAATGTTAGCAGTGTCCTAATATTCAAATTATGCAAGGAAACCTGTTTGCTTGCTAGACTTCACTGTCAGACACTACTGAGTGACTGACTGGCTTTTTTCATCTTTGGTAATAACATACATAAAATGAGCTGTAAAGGGTACATGAGCATTTGTCTACATCAATAACCCACTTCTTGTAATGGCCAAAATTAAACTGATTGAATCTTTGTGCAGCATAAAACGTACGACCATTCAGTAGGAGAGTGGGGTTGGTTGGAACATTTTTCAGAAAAATGACTCTATAACGCAATTAAAATTGATTCAGGATTTAATAACTATATCAGTTCAAGCATACATCTGTGTGTTACAAATACAGCGTATAACATTCTAAGACTTGTTTATGTTATTAAAATAATCCACTTTGAAAAAGTTATCTCAGCTGTTTCAACTAACCCCATGCATGGGGTTAGTTGGAACATGACATGGGGTTAGTTGGAACATGGTGTGTGGTTACTTAAAAACTACACTGTAACTACTTACAACTGTTGTTAAATGATTTTAAAAATCAATTTAAAAATCAATATGGCATGCCCTAATGATCAACAACAATCAACAACACTCAATTAAGGATACACAGTCTTTTAGTTAGTCTTCTTCGGAGTCTGCTTGAGACCTTTTGCAGTCACTGAAGTCTGTAGGTGTCTCAAATTGTTACAAATTGTACGCCTAACTATTTGTTTCCAAAACAATATTTCAGGTTCAGAACCTTAACCCTAATAGACCTATCGCTCACTATATCTCACTGTCGAAAATCAGAAAATTGCACTAAGTCCGACTACGTCATCAACCGGTGGCCTATATAGGTACCAAATCGCTGCCATGGCAGTGTCACAGGCGTGGCTTGCTATGGGTGATCAAGGGATTGGGGTGCGAGAGGTCCCGGGTTTGAATCCCGGGTGAACCACTCTTTTTTCATGTATACATTTGAAATGAGATTAGGGTTAGGGTTAAGGATGTACCACATTTAAGTTAGTCTCCTTTGAAGTCTGCCTAACACTCCTGCCATGATCACAGTAGGAGTCTCAAGCAGGTTGCGAAAGAGATGCGACAGATATGATCTACCCTTAAAGTTTGAAATCAAGTAATTTGGAATAGTAAAAAAATTCTAAAGGCCTACTGTTCATCACACATTTATAACCCATTTTATGTTAAGGTTCAATAAATTCATAACTGTAAAGTTTATTTCAAAATTTGTTGCAGGTACAACACTCATAGATTTTTAACCATTTCAGTCTCGGAACTATTTGCTTTCAAACTATTTCACAACACAACACAGGTTAAGATGTGGTATTTCCAACTCGGTTGCAACGGTGCAGCATGGCCTATGATTATTAAACTAGGACTTCTATTACAGCTCTTCATATCACATCTGGTGGGGTCTGCCCACGGGTAGTCTTCCTTTTGTATGTTCGTGGCATCTTTCGTGGATTGCTGAAAAGAGACAAAAAAAATCCTAAGTGGATATTCACAATGTAAAATCTAGAAATAGGCCAAATATCAATTGCCAATTACCATTTGTTTCCTGCCAAAAATAGGCCAGACCATTCCTAGAAAAATAGGCCCAACCCTAAACTATGCACATATCACTGACCTTCATTCGAGTGCAACTTCAAGATGATTTTGTAATCTTTAAAAAGTTCAGGAGATGCCTAAAAGTGGGAATTGGAAATTTGTGCATAAAAAACTACATTTGATTTCAACATGATCTGAATTTGTGAATAGGGCCTATTTACTAGCGTAAGCCTACAGTTAACACAATTATCATTATGTGGGTAGGCCTAAGCTTACTACAGCACGCTTTCATGTGAATAAAAAAAATTGGGTTGTCCATACAATAATACTATGTTTAAATTTAAAAAAATACAGTAATATGCATTCACTTTACATTTAATTAATATGATGGGGTTGGTTGGAACATGTTCCAATAAACCCCATGCCCAATGTTTCAACTAACCCGAGAGCACTTGGCAGATGTTTAAGCTTATTGTGCAAAACATGGCATACAACTGCACACCTATTTAGCCTTATTTTGTAGCTTAGTATAAGAGCCTAACATACCAAAAATATAGCCACATGAATCTACAAACATCATAGAGATAATACAAAATTTCTTAATGTCAAAAATTTGGTCAAAAGTTGAAAAATCAAACTTACCTTTCTAACTCCAAGAAGACTGAGACCCATGTGCTGTAGGCAATGTGGTATGTGGGGGTTGCTTTTGCACACCACCTGATGGCAGTGTTTCTAGAAATTAATTGTTGATTTTGAGGAAAATCTCAATGTTTCAACTAACCCCGCGTTCCAACCAACCCCACTCTCCCCTACAATGGTCTGAAAAATCAGACTATTACTTACTGGCTCTATAGCTCCTAAGTCGATTCGACAACTAATAGTCGTTATTTTCCCACTTAAAGACATTTTCAAGCCCCGTTTTTTTGGGAAGTTCTAAATTAGTATTGTCTTTCAAATGCTGTTGGAATTTAACCTTTTCATTTTTTGGGCCTGCAAATGGGACATAGTACCTTTAAGGGACCTCCCCCATTTATCCGTCGACAAAATATATATGGTGATTTTCTTGTTACATTATAAACATTGTTTGTTTGTTTGTTTTTATTTCTGCGTTTTCAAAATAGAACATAATCATATACATAAAGTAACTATTATTTCTTCATTATACATAATTATAAATTTTTAAGTACATGTACATTAAATAAGATGCATACAAACACAAATATTTATCAATGAATAAGATAAATTACATTAAAAACATTAACAGGGAAGTAAAAGGCAAGCTGCATAAATACAACTACAAGCACTAAAATTATGATAAAACTCTGACATCGATCCTCACGCCTTTTTCAACAATCTCTACTTTTTAATTTTACACTAAACTAGATAGACCCCCTGTCCACACACAACATTTTCCGTGATTAGGCGTGATTAGTTATACCGTTTCGCGATAGTTATACCGTTTTGCGATAGTTATATGATGAAATTGTGTGTGTGGACGCTTACTAACGATACGTCGTATAACGAAACGTCGTATAACGAAACGCAGGTTTGTGCATCGTTTCGACCTAGAACTCAATAACTAATCACGCCTAATAACGCTTAATCACGGAAATTTTGTGTGTGGACGGAACTAGTCTAACTGGGCGGGCTTAACGTCGGATCGCGCGCGAAAGGAGACCTGACCTCTCATTTCCGCTTCCATTTCATGACCGCAGTAGCAAACTGCGCACCTATACGACATTTTGCTGTAGAGTTTGGGGATTACTCTTGTGTGTGTGGACACCCTGGAATTTATACGAATTTACGATGATTCTTTATACGACATATCGTTATAGAGTTTCGGGATAAATTGTTTTGTGTGTGGACACGCTGATAGATCTAGACCTCTATTTTTTCAGTCATCTGCGAAATCAGCCTTTGTCATATACCGGTAGTACATGTTACACAATATACTGCGTGAATCCATTCAGGATCAGTGCATGCTAACCATCGTCAGAGGTCAACATTTTGTACTTTGTAGACGTCAAATGTAAATCGCAGTCAGTTCAAAACAGGATTTACATGCGAAGTGATCCAAGCTCTGTCATTTGTGTACAAAAATGCCTTTTTTCATACTTTTGGTCATCGATTTCAAAGTGTGTTGCATGAGTGTAATACTACTACTAGTACTACTACTACTAGTACTAGTACACTACTAGGACTAGAATCTAGAATCTACTCATACTTTTGTCATACTCATACTCATAGACCGAAAATTTCTGTCATTTTCGTTCGTTAGCCTCTGATTTGGGTAGGGTCGGCTCCTCTCTTTAGAGACAGAAGCCGACCATAGGCTGCCTTCCTGGACTTTTGACTTTTTCAATACCGGTAAATAAAAATTAAACGACTTTGTTAATAATAAGCGCGCTTTTTTGAACTAGGTCTAGGCGGCACTGTAGCTGCACTGTGTCCGCGATGCATGATGTCTAATCTTGACTGACTTTAAGTCTAAACAGGTTTGAACTTTGATGATCACAGACAAAGTGCTTTCATTTTCAAAAAAGAATTCAGACTTCTATGCCAGACATGATAAGAATCTAATATGATTTCTCACCTCCATTATTCAGCTTTGCCTTCTTTTCTACAGGCGATTCCATAGTATCTTGATGATTTTCAGTCAACGATCGGGAAACACTGAACGACTAGCTACGGATGTAAACAACAATACATGTACGTACACATGATTCGCTCGGCCGCGCCAAATCGCGATCGGTACCGTGAGATTAGGCGCGCGCTTTTTGAGTTAATGAGAATGATATCCTATCTTTATACAAATGGGCCATTCATAATAAAGCACAGTAATATCAAACTGTTATTTCACTCTCCACAAGCATGCGATGGGGCTGGAAGCTTGGGCTGTTAAAGCTGGGGAGGGGTCTTTTGATGCCATCATTATTGCTATATTGAGTCTATCATATGATCCATATACGAAATTAGTAGATCATTGATTGTTTGTTACCATTAATATTAATCTCGATGTAATTTAGTATTGTAAAAAGCAATATTTATGGGCTTCCCATCAAAAATCGATGTCTCCCACGAGTTTGGATTTTGAATAGGGTCGAGTTGTCGGGCTCATCTTGTGAGCTAGAGTGGTTGGTAATCATAAAACATTATATGTATATTGTCTTACTATCATGTTGTATTTTTTTTCCTTTTTATTTGAAAAGAAAAGTATTACGAGTAATATAATTTATTTTCATCCCTGTATATTTCAAAAGTAAGACATGCAGTAGTAATAGTAGGCCTCATTTGTGTCATGCATGGTTATTGTTATCTTTTCTCTTACACTCAATTATCTATGTTACACTATAATTTGAAATTTGTTATCCAATGTATAAAAAACAAATGAGAATGATCCTATTTGTTTGGATTGAAATCAATAAAATTTGAATTGAATTGATTTGAATTGAATTGAATTGAATTGAATTAGGCCTATGCAAGAAAGATGGGGGAAGACGGGATGGGGGTTTGTTGAGAAAACGTTTCATTTCCCCTTTCTCTCTTCTTTCAATGAAAACTGCTTAAAATATTATCAGATGTATCAGTTTATTCCTTTTCGCTCCGTCAATCAGGGAATGGGGATATTTTTGTTTTTATTCTAGGTTTTTTTTTCTTTCTACGCGATTCCTGATGATGTTGGCGATGCTATCTATGGTTTTTGTTATTGGAAAATGTCACTCGGTGTTCATTATGATATTGCCAATCAATAATGCTTCAATATAGAGTTAAGGAAAATGTTTCGTTGATGTTTGATTCACATTTTTGAGGGGGGCCCTACAACTTGCATGAGGCCCAGCCAGAGGGGGCGCGTATAGCACTGAATGTCCAAGTATTCTTCACTCCATACTCCATTTTAAAACCTGAGTTGTCAACCTTTTGAATGAAGTGTTCAGTTTGCTTTCCATTTCATATGCACTCTCTACAGTCCCATCAAAGCATCTTCCAGTGTATAAACTACTTCATTATGCAAGCAGTGATAGCCCCCATGATAGCCAGTCATTTAGCCTACTAGGCCCTACTTGTCATATAAAAGGCAATGTATAACTTGCATGTATAGGAGTACAAACGGCCTTTCACATTTAAGTCCATTAAAATCATTTTACCATATTTAAAGAAAATAGAAGACATTCTATTAGGGGCTTAATTACACCTATATAGGCTTCGGGTGCGTCTTATTTGTTCCTAACCAAGCGAGCCCAGATTCCAGTATGAACTCATTTCCATACATCTTGTCAATAACAAGCTACGAAAGCTTGGAAAGAGGTTAAAAAAACAATTAGACTTTCAATAAGACTTGTTATTGCTTTGCCTCACTATTTATAAAGTCAAAAAATAGAACTGAATAAATACTAAGATTCGAACCAACAACTCCAACGTTCTATTACGCCGTCGTTACCTATTAAGCTAACGATGGGTTGATGAAAGGTGGGTTTGTATGATTATTAGGCCTACAGTACCCTATCACTAACCCTAACGATTACCATGTGCGCATGCGCAGGTTTCCTTCGCGAGCTGAGTCTGGGCTCGCTTGGTAGGCCTCGGTCACAAATGCCATTACGAACTGCTACGAACGCCGTACGAATGATTTTCAGACAATGGAAATTCGGGAAGACAATGGAAAAACAGGGAGATTCGTACGAAATTATCGTTCGTACGGACCTTTGTGACCGTAGCATTAACGAAAAATAAGACGCCTCGCTGGTCACATTTCCACTAAGAAGAACTGGCTAGAGTCAATTTTTTATTCTGACAGGGTACCTATATAGGCTACTGTTTCAAGTACAATCAAGCACCAATATCTATACTGCTTCTAGTCCAAAAATCAAAGTCATGCAACATTATTTTGGCTCGGTCATGCAGCGCTTGTTTTATTTTTTTAATCATTATTATATTTTGTTGTATTGGTCTTGTTTTGTTTTGAAATAAAGAATCTCTTTTTGGTTGAAACCCAAGTCATTAATGATTCATTCTTTTTATTTTCCATTGAGAGCGTATACCAAAAATGACGTAATGTTTAAAAGAAGATCATGATATAAAATCAACGTTACACAATTGTCAGTGGCGGATTTAGGGGGCCGAATCGCCCCCTCCCCCATTGGCGGCGGCCTTAAAAATGGGGAAGAGAAAAGAGAGAGCAACGGAAGAATACGGAGACAAGAGAAAGAAGGTACGAAAAGAGAAGAAGAGAGGAAAAGGCGAGATAGAGAGAGAGAAAAGAAACAGAAAATGAAAACATAAAGAATCGCTTACTTGAATTAATAGGGGCTGTGTGAATTATTATGAGAAAATTACAATTTCTATTGCTCGTGACTGCCATCCCGAAGGTTTTTAATTGCTAAAACCTTCTGAAGGCTTCACCCCTAGATCCCCCATCAAAGGATTTGCCCCTGCATTCCACCAGGGGCCCTACGGCGGGCCCATTAATGTCCTTTGGCAAGACATTGATCTACATTTGCCACACTCCACCCAGGTGAAGTAAATGAGTACCTGCATGGTAGGACTTTATTCCTTGAAACGCAGCGCGCGTAACAACTGCACTGCTAAAGCCAGGGTAATTATGCTGCATTATTGTAGAGTGCTTAGAGAGTTCTGATAAAGTAAGACAGTGTTAGGCGCTATATAACCGTTCCGTAAAGATAAAAACGGTTTTGTCTTTGTCTTTGAGAGAGAGAATTGATTTCAAACGAAATAAACAAATGGGGGAGGCAGCTGACGACAGGCGCAGCTGACGACGTTTTGACACCACCATCACTGTCTCCACTGGCGTACTGGTGGGGGGGCTTGGGGCGCTAGCCCCAAATAAAATTAAACCATGACCTGCATAGAAAAAGAAAAAAAGAGAGAGAGAGAGAGAAGGAAAAGAAGAAAAAGGGAAAGAGGAGAGAAAGGGAACGAAAGAAGAGTAAGAAGAAAAGAAAATGGTAGGAAAAGGAAATGGGGGAAACGAAGGAGATAGGGGGGCCGAAAGGGCCTTGCCTCAAGTCTGTTCCCCCATCAAAAAATAAGAGAGAAGGAAGGAAAGGGAAAGAAAAAGGAAAAGGGGAGATAAAGGGAAGGAAAAAAAGAGGAAGAAGAAAAGAAAAGAAGGGGGATATCAGTTGCAATTTTCCCACCAACAAGTTGTGGATCGGGGGGGGGGGCAAAAGGCCCTTGCCGCCCCGCAAAAAAGGAGAGAAGGGAAAGGAAAAGAGGATAGCTAAAAGGGAACAACAAAAAAAGAGGAAGAAGATAAGAAAAGGGAGACAAGAAGGGGAGATCAGGGGAGATCACTTTTTTATGCGTTTGTTGAAAAATTAAAAATTCCTAAATTTACAGTCAGGCAAGAAATATGCTTATTTAGAGGCCTACATGGCAGGGCCCGCAGAACGACGGGGCTCCGGAGCCTCGAGCTCCGCCCCCTCCCCCACTTTTTTGGAAAAAGTATACTAAAGAGAAAATAATAAAAAGAAAGAGAGAAAGAAAAAAAAAAGAATAGTGACCTGCCAGTGTCACAAAATAATGAGGTATAAAAATATGCTCATCTGGCCGTGATTAAATGCCTAAAACCCTGAGCTTCCGAGGACTCTGTCCCCTGGATTCCACCTAGGGCCCTAAGGCGAGCCCCTGGATGCTCATCTAACGGTAATTTAAAGCCTAAAACCCTGAGCTTCTGGGGCTCCGCAACTGGACCCCAAGCCAATTAGTGTCCTGCCAGTGTCACAAATAAGGTATCAAAAAATGCTCATCTGACCGTAATGAAACGCCTAAAACCCTGAGCTTCCGGGGGCTCTGCCCCTGGACCTAACAAAGGGCCCTAAGGCGGTCCCCTGGATACTCATCTGACCGTTATACAATGCCTAAAACCCTTGAGCTTCCGGGGGCTCTGCCCCCTGGACCCCACGCCAAATATTGTCCTGCCAGTGTCACAAATAAGGTATCAAAATATGCTCATCTGACCGTAATTAAACGCCTAAAACCCTGAGTTTCCACTTTCCAGGGCTCTGCCCCTGGACCCAACCAATGGCCCTAAGTCAGGCCCCTGGATACTCATCTGACAGTAATTTATTGCCTAGAACCCTGAGCTTCTGGGGCTCCGCCCCTGGACCCCATGCCAAATAGTGACCTGCCACTTTGTCACAAATAGGGTATCAAAATATGCTCATCTGACCGTAATTAAATGCCTAAATTACCTGAGCTTCCGGGGCTCCGCCCTGGACCTAACCAAGGCCCTAAGGCGGGCCCCTGGATACTCATCTGACCGTTATACAATGCCTACAACCCTCGAACTTCCGGGGGCTCTGCCCCCTGGACCCAACCAATGGCCCTAAGTCAGGCCCCTGGATACTCATCTGACAGTAATTTATTGCCTAAAATCCCTGAGCTTCCGGGGGCTCCGCCCCTGGACCCCATGCCAATTAGTGACCTGCCAGTGTCACAAATATGGTATCAAAATATGCTCATCTGACCGTAATTAAATGCCTAAAATACCTGAGCTTCCGGGGGCTCCGCAACTGGACCCCAAGCCAATTAGTGTCCTGCAAGTGTCACAAATAAGGTATCAAAAAAATGCTCATCTGACCGTAATGAAACGCCTAAAACCCCTGAGCTTTCGGGGGCTCTGCCCCTGGACCTAACCAAGGGAGCTAAGGCGAGCCCATGGATACTCATCTGACCGTTATGTAATGCCTAAAACCCTTGAACTTCCGGTGGCTCTGCCCCCTGGACCTAACCATGGGCCCTAAGGCGGGCCCCTGGATACTCATCTGACCGTTATACAATGCCTAAAACCCTTGAGCTTCCGGGGGCTCTGTCCCTGGACCCCACGCCAATTATTGTCCTGCCAGTGTCACAAATAAGGTATCAAAATATGCTCATCTGACCGTAATTAAACGCCTAAAACCCTGAGTTTCCACTTTCCAGGGCTCTGCCCTGGACCCAACCAATGGCCCTAAGTCAGGCCCCTGGATACTCATCTTACAGTAATTTATTGCCTAAAACCCTGAGCTTCCGGGGCTCCGCCTGGACCCCACGCCAATTAGTGACCTGCCACTTTGTCACAAATAGGGTATCAAAATATGCTCATCTGACCGTAATTAAATGCCTAAATTACCTGAGCTTCCGGGGGCTCCTCCCCCTCGACCCCACCAGAGGGCCTAAGGCGGGCCCCCTGAATGCTCAATGACCGATATAAAATGCCCCAAATCCCTGAGTTTCAGGGGGCTCAGCCCCCTGGACCCCACGCCAATTAGTGACCTGCAAGTGTCATGAATAAGGTATAAAAATATGCTCATCTGACCGTAATTAAATGCCCATAGCCCCTGAGCTTCCGGGGACTCTGCCCTTGACCCCTGCCGGGGCTTTGCCCCTAGACCCCCACCCACTTTGAAAAACGTTCAGCGGGCCAGCATGTAAGAGTGGGGTAATGCGGATTTTTGTCTGCGAGCCCCCAAACATTTTTGCTCATTACGCCACTGACTGTCTCCCCCTCCCCCGATAGACATCAGTTAAGACATCTTCTTTTCAGGTTCCTTTCCCACTCTTTCTCTTCTTTACTCTATTTTATCTTCTTTCTCTTTTTAGTTTTTTTCCTTCCCTCCACGCGAAGGACGGGGGAGGCGTCACCCTGTGTTACCCCCGTTGCTAGTAGACCACTGCGAATACTCCAAACTCGTATAATTCTGTTTTTGTTTCTTTTTCGGTGCTGCAGTGACGATAATTGCATAGCCCTGCATGGCAGTGGAAGACCAGTGAAATAGATAAGCAGTGTACAGCCTCTTCTCAACAGATGGCGCTATTAAGGTGTTTTCCTCCAATTTCCATCACAGAAATACTGCTGAAAAAAAAAAATGCCCCTGCGGAAAAGTTCGCATATTATCAGGTACTGGAGGTGAACGCTCGCTTCTACAAATAAAATTCGATACTTCCTCTTTCATATTCAGGACTCTTCCATTAAAACAAAATATTTATCTCAAGGTAAAATGATAATAATAATAGTTAAAACAAATATGTGGTGTAGACGAACAGGGGTTTAATAAAGAAAATCATTAAAGGTACTATGTCCCATTTGCAGGCCAAAAAAATGAAAAGGTTAAATTCCAACGGCATTTGAAAGATAATACTAATTTAGAACTTCCCTAAAAAAAGGGGCTTGAAAATGTCTTTAAGTGGGAAAATAACGACTATTAGTTGTCGAATCGACTTAAGTGCTATAAGTCAGTAAGTAATAGTCTGATTTTCAGACCATTGTACCGAATGGTCGTACGTTTTGTGCTGCGCAAAGATTCAATCAGTTTAATTTTGGCCATTACAAGAAGTGGGTTATTGATGTAGACAAATGCTCATGTACCCTTTACAGCTCATTTTATGTATGTTATTACCAAAGATGAAAAAGCCAGTCAGTCACTCAATAGTGTCTGACAGTGAAGTCTAGCAAGTAAACGGGTTTCCTTGCATAATTTGAATATTAGGACACTGCCAACGTTTAAATTTCACAGATAGGACATACATGACATATTCATAATTCCTGCAAAGTTCTACAGAATTTGATGTTGGCTGCAAAACAAGGGACATAGTATTTTTAAATTCGTCCAGAACTAGACTAGAACAGAGATGACTTCAAGACAGATTCATACGTCCAGTGATGTGGGCACGGGAACGGGGAAGGGGGGGGGGGGCGGGGGGGGGGTGATTGGTTGGGAGAGGCCAAGCAAAACAAGCACTGCCATATTTCTATATGCCCCCCCGATCAAGCTTGATATTTTTATTCTTTGTTTGATTACAAATTGTCTTATTACATATTGACATGTATATGTTTCCCAAATTGCTTTTAATGTCAAACGCTGAAAGATAGTTTTATAAATATGACATTAATTATGACACAATATATTTAGAAAAGTTGAAAGTTGTCAAAAATGAGATTTCACACTAATTCAAATCTTGTAAACTATTATGAAACGTTTCCACTAATTCTTGAAATTCTGTATATAGGTAGAGCTATTATCTTGTTCTTAGGAATAATATTGATTGTGCGCCTTGAGCATTTCATTCAAATCTTACAAATCCGATATATTATTATTATTATTATTATCATTATTGTTATTATTATTATTATTATTATTATTATTATTATTATTATTATCATTATTATTATTGTTATTATATAATTGTCTAGCCTTAAAAATACCATTGTCCATTACCCCCCACACCCTCCTGTATGATTGCTGGTGTTTGTCGGTGTAGTGTGTTACTGATTAATCTGCATAATTTTGTATTTTGTTATTGCTATTGTTTATACCATGTATTTTTCCCTTTACTGGGAACTACTCCATACAAGTTTTTATAAACTTTTTTCTAGTTTCCGTTTTTTCTCTTACTATGTATATTTTGCCATTTTCGCATATATTATAATATTGTTTTTATGCTTGAGAAGAATTAATAAATTGAATTGAATTGAATTTAATTGAATTGAAATTATAATTGTAATTATAAATATTACTATTATTATTGTAAAAGTTATTACCATTATTATTATTATTATTATCATAACTATTACTACCATTATAACTATTATTATTATGATTAGTAGTAGTAGTAGTAGTAGAAGTAGTAGTAGTAGTAGTAGTAGTAGTAGTAGTAGTAGTAGTAGTAGTAGTAGTATAGTAGTAGTAGTAGTAGTAGTAGTAGTAGTAGTAGTAGTAGTAGTAGTAGTAGTAGTAGTAGTAGTAGTAGTATAGTAGTAGTAGTAGTAGTAGTAGTAGTAGTAGTAGTAGTAGTAGTAGTAGTAGTAGTAGAAGTAGTAGTAGTAGTATAGTAGTAGTAGTAGTAGAAGAAGAAGAAGAAGAAGTAGTAGAAGTAGTAGTATCATTACTATTACACAGTGGCGTTTAATAATAATAATATGGGGGTGGCTCTTGCAAGAATTATTATATATATAATTATATATAAACGTGTTACGGAAAACTAACGATTGATTTCAAATCGAACAAGTATTGCATTATTATATATTCACGTGTTTCGGAAAACAAATGGATTGATTTCAAATCGAACAAGTATTGCATAATTATATATAAACGTGTTTCGGAAAACAAATGGGTTTATTTCAAATCGAACAAGTACTGCATAATAATTATATATAAACGTGTTTCGGAAAACAAATGGATCGATTTCAAATCAGACAAGTACTGCATAATTATATATTCACGTGTTTCGGAAAACAAATGGATTGATTTCAAATCAGACAAGTACTGCATAATTATATATAAACGTGTTTCGGAAAACAAATGGATTGATTTCAAATCAGACGAGTACTACTGCATAATTTTATTTAAACGTGTTTTGGAAAACGAACGGATCGATTTCAAATCAGACAAGTACTGCATAATTATATATAAACGTGTTTTGGAAAACAAATGGATCGATTTCAAATCAGACAAGTACTGCATAATTATATATAAACGTGTTACGGAAAACTAACGATTGATTTCAAATCGAACAAGTATTGCATTATTATATCTTCACGTGTTTCGGAAAACAAATGGATTGATTTAAAATCAGACAAGTACTGCATAATAATTATATATAAACGTGTTTCGGAAAACAAATGGATTGATTTCAAATCGAACAAGTATTGCATAATTATAATTATATAAACGTGTTTCGGAAAACAAATGGGTTTATTTCAAATCAAACAAGTACTGCATAATAATTATATATAAACGTGTTTTGGAAAACAAATGGATTGATTTCAAATCAGACGAGTACTACTGCATAATTATATAAACGTGTTTTGGAAAACAAACGGATTGATTTCAAGTCGAATAAGTACTGCATAATTATATATAAACGTGTTTCGGAAAACTAATGGATTGATTTCAAATCAGACAAGACTACTGCACAGGGGCGGCGATTTCTTTTCATGACCGGGGTCGACGAAATGCGAGGGACGAGGGAGCAGTGGTGTAATGAGCAAAAAAGTTTGGGGCGGAACAAAAAAAAAATCCGCATCACCACCACTCTTAAATGTTACATGCAGGCCCCGCGGAACGTTTTTCAAAGTCGGGGGCTAAAGTATTTACGATCAGGTAGAGCAAAGCGAGCGAAGCAAGTGGAGCGTAAATTGGCGTGAGGTCCAGGGGCAGAGCACCATGAAGCTCAGGGGTTTTAGGCATTTACTTACGGTCAGATGAGCATCCAGGGGCCCGCCTTAGGGCCCCTGATGGGGTCTAGGGGGCGGAGCCCCCGGAAGCTCAGGGGTTTTTAGGAATTTAATTACGGTGAGATAAGCATATTTTGATACCTTATTTGTGACACTGGCATGCAGGTCACTGATTGGAGTGGGGTCCAGGGGGCGGAGCCCAAAGAAGCTCAGGGGTTTTAGGCATTAAATTTACGATCAGATAAGCATCCAGGGACCGCCTTAGGGCCCTTGGTGGGGTCCAGAGGGCAGAGCCCAGGAAGCTCAGGGGTTTTAGGCATTTAATTACGGTCAGATGAGCATCCAGGGGCCCGCCATAGGGCCATGGTGGGGTCCAGGGGCGGAGCCCCCGGAAGCTCAGGGGTTTTAGGCATTTAATAACGGTCAGATGAGCAACCATGCAGGGGCCCGCCTTTAGGGCCCTTGGTTGGGTCCAGGGGGCAGATCCCCCGGAAGCTCAGGAAAAATCATGCCATTTCAGCAACATTTTGTTAATCACTGGTATCGAATTAGAAATAAACCACGTTTGAATTTTATTTTTGGTATAGGCAACTGTAGCCCAAGCCCCATCAGTACACCAGTGCGAGGGAGCATAGTGAACGAGAGAAGGTGACGGAAGTGACTACCCCCTCACAGGTTTTTGATGTTTTGTATAAAAACAAGCAATATACTTTGTTCATACTTCACTTTTCTACAATATTTACTTGAACATTTTGAAGGATATTAATCGAGGGAGCGTAGCTACCGAGCGAGAGGATTTTTGCATTTTTATTATTTTGTCTAAACGCTGCACTCTTGGGCTCTCCAGAGCCTAAAAATGTTACAGTCTTTAGTCAGTATTTGCTATACATTTTTGTGTGTGCACTTTTTCAAATTTTACGGGGGCGATCCCCTAAAAATGACGGTACGGACAGTTTTTATATTCTCATGCCACTGAACTTTACATCTATATACGGTTCATAATGTTGTCTATCTTGATTTTTTAAATGTTTTCATCCAATCTATACAAATTGGCTCTTTTGTGCTGTCAATATTTTAATGAAGGGGGGACGGAGAATGTCCTAGCATGGTCCTAGTCAGGCTAGTGCACCCCCATAATATCCCTAAAAACCCTCCCTCCTTGCTTCTTTCCCTACACGCAAGCTTCGTATCGGGTTCCACGTGGACAACCTTCAGCCTTTGTTTACATATTACATCATCACCGAAACTCTTCTCATGAATATTCACTCAATTAAAGAACTTCCTTTTTGCGGGTATTTGAGGGTCCTGTCATATCTCTGAGCAATCTAGTCCTTGCAGGAAATTCCACAGCTAGCGCCTGTATATGAGTGTACAGTCAGCTCGTGTACTGCACGTGCATATACAGAATTAATTTTGTTTTAGATTTCTCTATCATTTCTGTGAAGTGTAAGTTTCAAGACTTGCCAATTTGGATTGTAATATAATGCAATCAATACTCTTTCGCTGGTTCTGGTAGAGTACTTTTCTATGGGATCCTGATTGGAGAGCGAACTATTGTATTTACTATGTGGCGTGCTCAGCCTAACGGTACTGAATGGGAGTTTTCAGTCCATGGATTGCTACCCGTAATAGTGTAACTGTGTTCCGTACTTATCTGCTGTATATACCCCTCTCATAATAGCCTCGCGTGTGTTTCACACGCTCGCTCTGTCCATGTACTACGAATGTCCGCATTTAGAGCCTTTGCGGAATTGAGTATTATTGTTGCTGTGCTGTGACGGATGGTACAGATAGCGTATCTTATCTGCTTGTTTTTTATGAAGACGGTTTGAAATCTTCAACCCTCACAAGGCGTAGACATATGTCCTCATTGTCTGCCCCAAGGAGGACCAAGTCCTGATGTTTTCAAGTGAGAGGAGTTTACATTCTCGTTCAAAAGGCACAATTTTGGAGTGGCCGCCGCGAAGCCCGTGTCATCATGAAGCTGAAGCAGCGAGTCGTGCTGGCGAGTGTCGCCGTAGTTCTGGGGTTCATGTTTGTCATCGCACTGCAGCAATCCGGTCTCGAACCCCTCTCTGGCAGGTTCGATTTTCGAACTCGAGACAAAGATGGCACTTTTCCTGGAGGAGTAGATCTTCTTCTGAAAGCAGGAGATAAAACAGACAACAATGGGGTAGTCATGCTTCGAAGACAACTCGAGAAAGTGGACTCGAAATCGGGAGGAGCTCGTAACGGTACTAGAGTGGATGGCGCGGGTGGCGAGAGGGGTGGTACTTCCAATAGAACAGGTGTATTTCCCGCCTTACCCGTGGGTGGAAAGTTCTCCCAGGCGCTGGTCAAACGACCGCCTGGCTTTCCGGAGGAGGGTAATTTTTATAACGTAGGACACAAATTTGCGGCATCACTCGAAAGAACTTACCAAAGAACCACAGATGTAAAGTACGACAACTTTTTCAGTGAAGTGAAAAGTGGTAATGTTGCTCCTGAGAAGGCGGAACCATTGATAAGACAGAAGCGATCTGCAAGGTAAGATAATGAATTATATAGTACTAACCCCTTGTAAGTTAGCTACACAGACTAGCACTGATGCTGCTCCTACGAGTACGACAACAACAAAAAGGGCAGCAATAACAACAACTACCACTACCACTAACAGTTACACTAACAACAACTACCACTACCACTAACAGTTACACTAACACCACTTCTACCACTACCACCACTACCACCAGTAGTACTAATACCGCTACTACATGCAGTGTACTACTACTACACTACTACTAGTACTAAAACTACACTACTACTACTACTACTACTACTACTACTATTACTACTACTACTACTACTACTACTACTACTACTACTACTACTACTACTACTAGTACTACTACTACTATTAGTACTACTACTACTACTACTACTACTTCTACTACTTCTTCTTCTTCTTCTTCCTTTTCTTTTTCTTTTTCTACAACATCCATCATGACTGTTTTCAATCCTTTGAGAACAAAATGACAGATGTAGAGAAAAAAAAATGCAAATTTATGCCTACTGCCACATTTTAAGTGAATGTTGATTATATGTCACTAATGAACATTTAACATTTCAGATATATACCAATGCAAACAAAAATCAAAATGTATATAATGTTGTTAGGAGATTATGCATGGGAGATGTATTCAGATGTGCCACGAGCCTATAAATAACACGTCATAATCTATATTGTACGATTTCATCATTATAATTAACATTAACAAAGCAGCAGTCAGCTAGCTTGATATACCCTAATCATTATGAATGGTTGTCATGAATAAATTACATTACATCGTGCCATCGCATTCAATAGTAACAGGTTTTGCCTTATCTGAAAGTATTGGGAATGATTTTAATGAGAAATGCTCGCTCTCTATGCGTACAGCTTGCCTTGAATTCAATTAACAAATTAATGTCGTGCATGCTGGATATAGAATTGAGAAATGTAATTACCACATCAACATATAAACGTCTTTTTCAATATCAATTATTGATTGGAGACCGATGTTAGTGAAATGTGGATAACGTTTTTACATATAGAGGTTCCTGACTGCAATATTAAGCAAATTTTAACAGATTAAATTACCCACGCATACACAGCGAATGTTATTAAGTACTATATTTGGAGACCCTATATATTATACAAATTAACGAAGGTTATAATAGTACAAGCTGTGCAGAGAGTAATTTGCTAGGTCTTATTTAAGAAATCAGAATAATACGCTTTTTATTTTCTTCACGATTTTTCTGCCTTCATCATGTGCGATTTTCTTTCAAAATGTTAACTACAACATATTGCTACTAACGACGTACATCTCCCTTGTTGGATACAACGGTATAGGGCTATAGGCAATCGTACCATGATCATATACAGTATATATACGGTCTATATCGTTGAACTTCTATATCATTGAGGTGACATTTACAAGTCGGGCATCCAGGTTTTTATGTTTGTGGAGAAAGTGTGATATGAAATTGTTGTGTCTCCTCTGAGTATAAGACCTCGTTTTATCAGCTGACTCGTGAGACTGCTTTCAGGCGGTGAAATGAAAAATGGACGAACATTATTAGAATATGAGAGTGTAATGAACCCGTATCATTGTAAGGAATGATTGTGATGTTGCGGGGAATATTAAACTTGGGACCTTCGATTATATTTCATGTTGTTTATTATTTCATGTTTTTTTTTGCAGCCGAGCTATTGTTAACTTAACTGCAAAATCTCATATAGATAAAGTATGGTCGTCACTTCGCCCCTTGACTTGCTACCTAACGAGCACTCTATACAACATGTCATCGATTATATTATAACCATTAATTTTAAATCAATATTTGTACCCGTATTAAAAGTGTTTCACAAAGTTGAAAATATATTTTCGTCATTTTTAATGAAATGATATCGACATTAGCGTTTTGAGATTAAAATACGCTACAATAAATTTCAAGATGATTTTAAAAACGATTTTAAGGCAGGGTGCAATTATTTTTATGTAATGTAGGAATACACATTTTGCCCATTATAACTGGGATGTAGCTAGTGTAGGAATCCAATTATCCCACCACTGTAATAATGTACAGGTAAAGGAGGCCCATCTTGGAGTACCTGCATGAATTGAAACAGAAACAATCATGTTTCACTATAGGAGGCTATACATCTTGAAGTTTGACAAATTACAAGTAAATAAAATACTTCATGTAACTATGTCCACTCTTGTAAAACCCTGAAGTGGACGTGAAACAATTAATAGAGCAATACATTGTGAACCAAACTGCATGTGTTGAGCCATTTCAGGAGTTGGCCTACGTGATCATGCTATCACTAAACCTTTGATCTTTTTGGATAGTAGTTGCTCTTGAAGTTTGTCATCTCACTGAACAAACGATTAGAAATTAGATCCCTTGTTCTTTTTATCTCCCAGTCCTCGACGAAATGTTAATATTATTGTCTATTGTGTAACATAATTTCATTAATACTTGGCATGTGCCTAGATTGTATGCACATAACTATGTGTATTCATTTTCATGCCACTCTTGTTGTCCTCTTTGTTGAAATTTGTTATTTATTTTGTTCAGTTGTTAGTCTCATTTCAAGGGAAAATAATAACGCAGGACACTCATTTGCTCAATAATACTATTTTATCCACATTCCATCCATTTTCTATCTCCATTTATTTCTAGTGTTCTCTACGAGAGTATTTCTCTCATTCACCCCCCCTCTCTCTCTCTCATTCACCCTCTCTCTCTCTCTCTCTCTCTCTCATTCACCCCCTCTCTTTATCTCTCTCATTCACCCCCTCTCTCTATCTCTCACATGCCCTGCTGCTCTCTTATCCACGTTCTTTCCTCTCTGTAGATTATTGTGTGTATGCTATATGCCGAAACTAAACTTGAGATGTTTCGCAAAATACATAAACATGTAATAATTACATTATTTTCTCTCTTCTTAATGAGATAAGATTTGCTATAAGTATATTTCCTATTTTATGTTATTATTTACCTCCTGATAGTAAGCCTCTATATACCAATAGTATCAGGTTGATTTCTTTCGTTCAATCTCAATACTTATGAAGTTGATATCATGTAGCACCTCCTATAGCGAGTTACTAAGGATGCATTACGAACACTATAAGAGAACATGATCGGAAAGACTGCATATTGAAAAGATTTTCTGTAAATATCCCATAATTGAAATGCCATCTTTTCATTTTTTCTTTAAAATCAGTATACTTTCTGTTGTTTTCTTATACTTTGTATCTTGCCCATTCCACAGGATGCGAGTGTAAAAACGCATGGCATTGATGATAACTTTTCAAAGATATCTGAAATTGGCTTTGAAAATTATCAAGAATTGATCAGTATTCGTTGAAAGGCACTCTGATGACATTGTATTGGGGCAAGCCATTTCGATTTTGGGGTGCTGATTTTTCTTTTAGCTCTCAAACATGGTCAGGTTTTAGAACGTCAATATTGACTTATTTTCTGAGATTTTAGGTCTGCAGTATAGGAGCCGACCACATTCAAAGGTCGGGTAAACAGTTTATGGAGAATCTATTCAAAACCTTTGTTCGAAAGCCCTGTCTTTGCTCACTAACCATTGACATCATAATATTATCTGTCTTCGCGAAAGTTAATTCATTTTCTTTACAGTTCAAAGGTACAAAACAAGAATACAAAATAGAAGACAGAACATTACCGTTAAGGCAGTTGATATTCATTGCAAAAATAAAAACGAAAGTGATTCTCTCTGAGACTCATTTGTCGTAATGTATTTTTCCTGTTTTTATATTAAATGATTTTGATGATTGTGGTGGTGGGCAAATCATGAGGCATTTCTTTTTTTGGGCCATACAACTCTTGGATTCTAGGTTACAAGTGTTGTGAATGTGAGGAATAATCACGTAAATCAAATACATTTGTTTCATGTGACTGATAAATCAATGCGTGCTGATTTGAGATGTTAGAAGGGCATTTTTGTTGCAGAAACAAAAATGCTCCTTAATCAATAGTGAATGGCGCGAATGGAAATTTTCCAAGATCCCAGTGTATTTTTTCTCAAGGATGCCAAAAGAATAGAAGATCTGTATCTGATGACACCATGCATGTCAATCCCAGATTGTAAGCATTCAGAAGGGGTGAAAATAGGAGTCTCCTTTTAAAAGTCGCCCGACATTATCCTTTCGTTATTTCATTCTCGAATGGGAGAAGGGGGTAGGATAGCTTTTGCCCCGTCCCGACCCACCCATGGTTGACACAACTACTGAATAACTATTGAATGCTAGAATTATTCCCCGTCGACAAGACCTGCCAAGCCGAATAAATCCACCATTTTCCTCCATAATTAAATACATGTACTTCCCTAATACTGATCCCCAGGATTAGGCCATGTATATGGCAGATTTAATAGTCCTTGCCAACTTTCAATATTCATTCTCTTCTTGCTTGGAATATGATATTAATCACAATCGGAATTATGGCCTTCAGGTTGATTAGACGGCTTAGTGAAAAAGGAGATTATATTTAAGTTCATACAATGAAGAAAATAGTACTTTAAATGAAAATTTTTTTCTTCTTTATTTTTTGGTGTTCATCTGCATGTATTGTTATGCGCGTGCAATGATCATGAACATAATCAAAGGCAATAGATTGTCAAACAAGTTAAAAATGAATTAGTGTTTATCCCCATTTTATTATTGCTCGTCTTTCTAGACCTCCTAATATCTGTCATCCTGTAAATTGTTTTTAATGAGGTATAATGATTCAAACAATGTACTTTGCTATAGCCAGACTATGTTTATCATTGAGGTTAAAACATTATTTTTCCGTCTGTTTTTTTTAATTTTTGTATATAAAATAATTTCACGAGGTTACCAGTTAAAGGTAAACTATGACAAAAGGGGGAAACTTCAAACTCTAAACAAGAAAATAATGAAACATAATTATGACTCTCGTCAGACTCGACGGGGTAATTTAAAGTGATGTAAGAGAAAGATAATGTCGAATCTTGTATTATCTTAAGAAATGACTTTCTATTTTTGTTTGTTAAGAAACATGCGTATTTAATGAGAACAACATCGTGTATTCCTGCAAGTAAGACAGCGTTTTGAAAAAATATGGCGTTTTTATTTCACTTTAAAGTACACTGCAAAAACCAGGGTGTTAAATTTCTAACACCAGTATGGTATTGAATTTTTTTGACACCATTGGTGTTATTTTTAACACCGGTCAGATTTAAGCATGCATTAATAATTACTGGGTGTTAAGTAACATGGTGTTGTTTTATGCTTGGTGTTGAAAGTATCATCACGTGATTTCGTTTAAGGCGGTTGATTGGTCGAATAAGTTTTCACAAAGTGTACGCGCGCTTAATGATTACTTTACACGTGTTCACAGAAAAATACATTTATCATGATTTGTTAAGCAAATTATGACAATGCACATCAATTTTGTGATTTGTATTTTCCTTTGGCAATTATTGACCAATAGATTATATGTCCGATCTTGTTACAATTATATTAACGTTTTAGCAATAGATATATTGATTATATGATTACTAACCAAGAAACAACATGCATGTTTATTATATATATATGTGTACCAGCCTGCATGTACCACATACATGTTAATCTTGAATTTACTTCAAATGATCTATGTGATGGAGTTAATGCAATGGAGATTAGAATATACCTATTGGTGGACAGTTGCCAACATCGATTATGAATTATCAGTTTACCACTGGTTCCTCTACCCTGGTCGATAATGGTCGATAATAGGGAATATGGAATGTGGGACCATTAGACATACATAGAAAAATCTCTAATGGATCAACAAGAATATAAACACCAAAAGTGGAATTGAATTTGTTATGATTCCAGATATTGGTGTTAATCTACACCAGTAGGAGTTGTCAAATATTAACACCAAAAGTGGAATTGAAATTATCTAATTCCAGAAAATGGTGTTAAGTAACACCAGAGGAGTTGCACGATATAGATACCAAGAAAGTGTTAAATTTAACACCCTTGGTGTTAAATTTAACACTCTGGTTTTTGCAGTGTAGGCCTATACAGAATGGACAAACGTGATTGCTGATGTAAAATCGAATAGGTTTTATTATACAACAAGACTCATTATAAGTGACAAAGGCAACACGGACAAAACAACTCGTTTTCAGATTATGCCCGGACGTTTTTTCAAGAAAATATTATTGTCCCTATTTCTCATTTTCAGCGTGATAATGACTGCTAACACATCGGTGCATGCTGCGCGTTTTTGGACGTTCTAAATGAAGAATATCTGGCGATTGTTATTATAACAATGGAAGTAATTACCTTATAAACTGTTTTTCGGGAGAGACAGAGAAGAAAGAGCATGGAAAGGGGGGGGGGCTGTGGATGAATGGAGACAAAGAGAGATACTGTCATAATACAGAGAGATAACTGTAATATTTCAGATATTTAGAGGAAAGAGATCAAGAAAACAGAGGAGAGAAAGGAAGAGGAAGAGAAAGATAAGATAGTAAGAGGATTAGAGTGAGAGAGGGAGGGGGAGAGAGGAAGAGAGAGAA
This sequence comes from Mesocentrotus franciscanus, assembly GCA_037976565.1. Classification (NCBI taxonomy): domain Eukaryota; kingdom Metazoa; phylum Echinodermata; class Echinoidea; order Camarodonta; family Strongylocentrotidae; genus Mesocentrotus; species Mesocentrotus franciscanus. The sequence goes on from CP137673.1 coordinate 37,330,100, forward strand.
GATAGGGAAGATAGATAGTTAGAAAGAGAAAGAGAAAGATAGAGAGAGGATGAGAGAGAGAGAGAGAGAGAGAGAGTTAGAAACGAAAGGGGACAAAATTTTCAAGAAAAAATTAACATGAAATATTAGAAATGTATGAAAATTAACAGTAAGAAAAGGGATGGGGATGAAGGGGTTGGATGGAATATTATAGAAAAAATAAATAACATGCATCACCGATCATTGCTAATTGAAAGGTCAGTATTTGAATATATTTATCCAGATGTCCAAATTCATAATACAATTTATTGGCAAAGTGATTTTAGATTTCAACAGACGGACACGTAGATTGCTTAGACCATATGCATGCATGACTGTGTAACGGCTACAAAACAATATTCTCTTTTGATTTTTAGTGAATTATTTTTAGTCTGTGTAGGCCTGGTCTGATCGATATTGATTGAAGCTTTCATGGGTCAGGTTTGACAATGCATATTTGCTTATATCACCACTGACCATCTGCTGATATAGCCGACAGCTCCTCCGGGTTAGCACCAATATTTAGGGTGAAGAACTGAAGATACTTCGGAATTTTCATAATGTTGAAACACCTTCTGTGGAAATTATGATTCACAAATCTTGCATAAAATTTGTGATTTTAATAAGAAAATGGATCTACGGTAGATAACACATCAGTTTTCATTCATACTTCATTCCCACTTCACAATAGACATGGTATATTTATTGGCCACGTATAATAGTGACACCGTCTTAGCATTAATTTCTCCACCATCAATTATTGTTGCATGGGCATGTTGGGAGGATGAAGTGTGATGTTTTGATACAGTGAACTGAATAAAGTGTTTATTTCATAATGTGATTTTAGGTCTTGAATCGCCATTTATCGACAATCATGTAGTGCGTATATGATATGATGAAAGCAAAGAGATCTATAGTCTCCTCGTTCACTCCAAACAACTTGAAACATAGAGTGACACAACCTCTTCATTTTTAACAGTGTTAATATTTCAATGAAGATGAATTATATTAGTATGAATTTCTATCAGATAATATAATTGGATCGACTCGTGTGTATATTGTGTTGCCACGTTGCCAGATCTAAACTTCACCGCAACTACTATTTTGTGCCAAGATGTACTCGTTGGTCATTACAAAAAATGTATAGAATATCAAATCACTCAGCGACTGACAAACATGCGTATGTGTCAATTTTCGCAAAATTAATTATTCACCCTTCCTCTTTCATAAGAATTGCAATAAGTCATGGACCTGTACGGAGGATTGGTGCACACGCGCGTAATACTGTATATATCATATTTTCATGTTGAATTCTGCAATGACTATAAACATGATAACCCCTGCATGGTAATATTATAAAGCAAATGGCTACGCCCTTTTCATTAAAGCTGGTTACCTCGAAACCTGGCCGAAAAGTATCTGATGTAGAATCAATACTGAACAGAATGATTGAAATAAAAACTTATACGATAATAACAAGAGAATTCGTGAATGAAAATTCCCATTATTAGATACAAAGTTCAGTGCATGAAGGGAGAACTCTTGATGATGTCTTTAAACTTGACTCCATACATGATACTCACGTACATAGAAACGTCACTGACATGACCAATGCATTGTGTGCATTATGTAAGAGTATACCTTTACCGCTATTGTTTTATTTTTAATTTCTTCTTTGCCAAGACTTTGCTATTCTACCCGTAAAAAAACAGTGTACGTGACTGTATACAAACGTATGTAGATTTTAGTGTAGGTTTCTTCATATTATTTTCATGTCCTTGATCCAGCTGCAAGCAAGCAAATTGATTTAATGTATCGTTCTATTCCCCGAAGTGCTTTTTAATTCGTATTTTTGTGTGTAAATATAGTATCGTAAAACATGAAATATAAACACTAGACGGAAATTGAAACTGATGGTACAATGTATATATCTGATAGCTTGCAGATCAAGTATATTATGAATGACTTGTCCCATCCAGACTGATCATCAATCCAACCTGATATTTTCTTATATCCATATTTCTTTCTTTTACCAGTCGATATCGCAACCACATTTCCCATACAGTTCCAGCTTTCAATCTCAATTTGAATGAATATGGGAACACCATTATCCTTCAGGAAGAGTAGACCAGTGATGTGTGTAGTTACAAGTATATCTGACATTCTTCAAATTATCTGTGAGAGCAAAATCAGGATCAATCAGAAAGCAATCTTCTTCTTAAAAGAGAAAGCAAGAAGATGGATAGATAGATAGAGAGAGAGAGAGAGAGAGAGGGGTGGGTGTTGTATATTATAATTATAGGAGAGCCGATATGATACGTATACCTGACCATGTGACATGCATGTCAATAGAGATGATTTCCTGAATGAAAGTATTACATGCAGTATGTGTAGTACATGCTTATTTAAAAATATTATGCGTTATGTCTTTTGTGACTTGATTAAAGAATAAGCGTTTTATTGTTTCTGTATTGTATTGTTTACATCTCATTTTATATAATCTTACTTTTTCTTGTATGTATCTAAGTGTCTGTAAACACTAAACACCCGGTGTACATAATGTCATTTATTTAATGACGAAAGATTGCCCCGAAAATGGATGACAGTTAAATAGCTCTATATTTTACGGATCAAGCTTAAACCCATAATGCTTTATTATTTCTAAAATGCTTTCCAATGTCAACCTTGTAGTTTTTCTCTCCTTGCTTGTTCTTGCCAATTATATTTCTATGACATGTATTACGAATAAGCAAACACTTTCGTGCCACAATAACTCTGTATTTGTCTTCTTATATTCCATTGATTGCTTACGACCGAGTAAATAATTGCCTTTTACACGGGTGACATAGAAAATAGATTATATTGTGGTAGAATTATAAAAAGTAAACAATAATTTATGACCACAAAAACCGTAACCAAGGTTATTCCAAATTTCTTTCCATTTTGAGTGATTCATTGTTGACTTTTTGCTGTTATTAATTTGACAAAGAATAGATTAATTGGAACGAGGACGCGTATATTGGGATGTGGCTGTGTTGTCAGTATTCCACTATTATTATCAGTGATTAGTATACAAAGTCATGCATTTCCTGTGTTTGTTGTATACTGTGAGCCAATATACATTATTGTCGATAGCCAATTTTATTTTTCTTTCTATACACAATGCAATATTTTCGAATTATTATCACCCCGGAAGTTGCTAAAGAAGATAAAGATTGTGCGCTACAAGGTCTTGTACAAGGTCTTGTAGTATACTTTTTTGATAGAATTATTACAACTGATAAAGGCTACGGAAGTGTCAGTAATGATGTAAGATCTTCTGTGTAATTTTCAAAATAATCCTAAGAATTCAGTATTTCTCTGTTTTTGAGGTCGAGACAGAAATGACGTTATAGAATAGACCAATACCACAGACAGAGCTCCTTGGTCAGTCACTCATCTGAAAATGAAGGGAAAACTACATGCTATATAGGCTTGTCAGTTGATCTCGTATATACATATTATAATTTGATTCAATTCTCTTGAACCATGCTGCTTTACCAGTTTGTCATGTTTTTGGAGGTGAGTCACCTGTACATGTAGTTACAAGTCAGAAATTCGATATCCCGTAAAATAGCAACCCTTCAATAATCTACTCGATCTGATATCGTGTATTTCATGACGTTCCAATGCTTATACCTGACGTGGGTGCATTTTACTCCACCTGGAAATCAATTTCCATTTCCATGTTCAGTCCAGACCGCCTAAACCCACGCTCTCACATCACCTCCAATTTCAGATGCGAATGAAAAAAAGCGCACTGCACAATCCCTCAAAATTAAGCATGTGTTTTACATTTAATATATTTGGCCAGGTGAAAATTGCAGTGACGCAAGTGCTGTTCTGAGATGAGAATTTTGGTCCGTGTGTGGATGATTTTAGAGAAGAAGCTATCATGTTGAGCACGTTCATTTGAGTAGAATTGGCGGGAAGGAAGAAAAGAGATAATTTAGATTGAAGACCGACAAATAAATTGAACCTGAGCTCATGTCTGAATACATGGAATATCACCACCGACCGATCTTGTGAGCTAGGTTTATAGTATGATACATAGGAATATCACCACCGACCGATCTTGTGAGCTAGGTTTATAGTATGATACAGAATAACTTATGATGTAGAGCTTTGGATACCGACACTCTAATGACATCTGCGCAATCGTATACTGCATTGTTGTTGTTGTTTTCTTCTTCTCACAATGACGGATTTTTGTTTTATCGCATGGGTAAAGCTCTTCCAAGCTATATTTGTAATATTATACAGGGTTCATATCAGCTCTATTTTAAAACTATGGGCATTCGTCATTTTTTGAAGTCTTATAAGATACTAATCTATCCCCTCTCTTTGAACACATTGAAAATTCAACCCCTGTCTGTCTGTCTGTCTGTTTGTCTCCCCCACTAACTCTCCCCCTCACTCTCTATAAGCGACCAAATCGCACACACACTGTATGGTATCTGCGCTCGCACAAAGAAACTTTTTCACGTAAAGCAATTGGGATCTCAGCAAATAATATGTTCCCCCGCTCTCCCTCTCCCTCTTTCCTTATCTCTGCCGCTCTTTCTACGTCCGTCTCATTATTAGTCTTCATAATACTGTTGTCTTTTCTGCCATCAATCTTTCATTTCTCATTTCATTTTCTCGTTATTTCCAACCAGAGCTGGAATTCTAAAATTGCATATGCTTGGCAATACGCTCCGCTGTATAAATAAGTGGATCAATTTCATTGTCTGGGATTTACATAATTTCTTTCGCAACCGTACCCATATTGGTTTATTGGCATTTTAAAAGGATTATCTAATCAATGGAAGAATCAGTCAATATTACTGACAAATATAAATGTATGCAGGATCAGACGTGATGTAACTGGCATGAATGTTTCTATTTTCAACGTATGTGGTAAAACAAAGATGGATTCGGTATGCTATGTTAGCTGATACAGGTTGTACATCTACATGTATGTTTGCTTACGAAACCACCGACAAAAGATAAAATGCATACATATAATATTTCGTACATTATTCGTATTCTAATGTGGATAGACAGCTAGTGAATGAAATTCCTGGAAATGTAACTTGGATGATTAAAATGCATGACTTATAGTTTCGATCTTGCCATCTTACAGTACATGCACTCTGTTGTAATGTAAGCTATTATACGTATACTTAAGTTCATGCAGTGGACGGGAAATTGTCCAGAAAATATTAATGAATTCAATCAAATATAACAAGTAGGCTGATAGGTGCGGACTTAAGTAGTCTTCAAACGACTTGACATTTCTTTGTGATAGACGTGAAGCGCACCTGCTTTTATGTTATCAATCTGTTTTATTAGATACAAGTCTTGAAATGTCTTTTCTCTCTGTCTGTCCTAAATTTGGCATACTAACTGACAGCTTGAACGTCTTGGTCTAGAAATAAATAGGACAAAGCTGCCAAGAATTACATTCATTGACCTCAACACTCACACACACAATACAACAATAAGACACGACTATTTTCTATCAACAAAAAAAACTACGCTTTAGATGCAAGTCAACTACTATAATTCCAATGTCGTTTGATTCATCTGTATACACAACGTTAATTTTGGATAAATAAATTGTAGGGAAGTCATCTTTGACTTTAATTTCCCCCATTTTCTCCAATCATCATTTAGCAACTAAAATTAAATCGATGTATTTTGCTGGCTTGCTTTTTTAATCGAGAATTATATAGGATTACAAATGGTTACATGATGTTCCAACTATGGGCATAGTTATCCTCTTTGCATGATGCGATATGGAGCATTATATAAAATGCAGAATGTAGCGTAGCCATAGTCATGGGTGGCAAGTGCCCCCGATTTGAATGACAGAAAGTTGAATTAGAAAAGGAAAAGATGAAAAAAGGAAGTAGAGAAAATTCTAATACAACCTCATTCAATCCCCCCTGTTGGTTGCCTTGCTTCCTCGCATTTTAACCAACAGGATCCATGCCACCCCCCCATCCACACACACAATGAATGAACATTTACGCTACCATGGCATGACACTCCATGTACGTAATATGAAGGGGAAAAGTGGCTAATTGGATTTATAATTATTATACACACTCAATAGTCAATACATGTAAAATACTTATTAAACTATGACATCCTCTCGACCTTGCTCGTTCATAATACTCTATTCATATTATGCTATTGTGTCTGTAAACACGACTGCCTGTCTCCCATGCAGACACTAACAGTATAAGCTAGCTATTCCTCGTTGATATCTGTCAGAAAAAGAGAAATATAACGCATTATTACATGTTGGTCAATAATAACTTCTTACCTGCCTGAAGTATTGTTTAGTGCAGAAGTCCTTATCTATATTGTAACACTTTCCCCTCCTCAAAAGACGCTTCATAGCTCTTTATTCTAACAAGACCCCTCCCCTACTCATTATTTGACGGGCTAAAGGTCTAAACCCCTCCCGAAATAGCTTTCCCTCTCGGCACCCCCTCCCAAGTAACCCCTTCCTCATCGTGTATTTTTTTAGTTGACCTTTATCCATGGTGATTTAGTGGTCGTGTGTAGTGATTTCCTATATCTCATATCCGATAGACAATCCCTGCCAATAATGGACGTCTGTTACGGATTGTCATTTACTATACACGAGTGTATACAGTACATAGGAAAATGAACCGGATTCTTGCAACAATATTTCTGGTTAATATTTTGTATATTTCCGAGACAATGGCTTTGAATATGCAACAAGTGATTAATTATCGTGTTTTATTTCTTCATAGTTTTGAGGGGCGTACAGTATAGACTTACGCTGCTTAAAAGTATAAAAGTATGTATTGGGTCGGTAATGTTATTATGTAATGATTTGTCGGTACACTCGCAAACACTCTTATATACTGGTTACACTCGAGTAATTAACCCTAAAAATACAAACCAGCATAAAACATCCTAGTTAGGCAATAAGTGCGTTAATCGTATTGGAATGATGTAAGTTTAAAGTATGCTAATAATCTCTAACAAGTTATGAAACATAATTTTCAATTACAAAGTCATGTTCAAAGACCACACCCTCTCTCCTCACGCACACTTTACCAGAATTTCACGCTCATAATGTTAGCAACAATGCATTATAATGAATTTTAGTTTGTAAAACGGGTCATTAATATCATCATGATAATCAACTAGGAATCATATTACGGTCTGTTTACTATCATCAATAGTGTGTGACTCTGTGCAATAGACGCATGGATAGCGCATCATACTTAGGACCATTACACACTCCGATCAGCGTGACAAGACGGTTAATATTTCAAGTAGAACCTTGAAATATTAATTTCGAAGGGAAGACGGAATTCCCCTAGCAATATACATTCAATATAGGACCATGCAAAGTCATGCTGAACTACATGAGCTATGTACGGTAGAATGCAGATATGGACGTAGTATAGGTCTTGTCTCTGTTAATGCACAGATGAGTTCATTGCGAATTTCAAAATATTTGTTTACGATTAATCTAATTGACTTCATGTATATTTACTTGGTATGATGAACACTAAACTTGTAAATAAAAGGAAACTTGTGTTAGTTTTAATCCAGTGGCTCGCCGAAATTTTCTGTGTAGTGATTCATGTGAAAACTAGAAAAGATTGAGAAAGAACTGACTCTGACCGGAAGAAAGTTTAAACGCCATAACATGATTTGGAACGGGAAAGCTAGGCTGTTACCATGGATTCGATTGTTCTAAATTAATAATCGTCTTAGCGTGTAATTGTCCCGATGATAATTGTTTTTGACGATAGTGATGTTGTCTGGGATGTCTAAATGAAGGTATATTTCTTACCCATTTAACACTCTATCTGTATATAGACGCAATCATGCATCTTGAGTGCAGATCGCTGCCTTGTCACTCTTATCCGCATTAGCGAGTTTTCTGTAATCTCTATCACTTTTCATGTACTCACGATATTACTTATTCCGTATTTACCCCTCTTCAATTTCGTTTAACTGTTCTTTTATTTTCCTCAGTTATATTCATTTGGCCTATATCTGGGCTTCATTTATTTTGTTTAAATTCCTTGAGATTGCATACTTCCGTGTACTGTAAGAGGGTTTTATTTTGTTTTTGTGTAAATCAAAATACAGCAATAACTATATGAGATAAACGAAAGCAGTATACATGCTGATAATACAGAGAATCTAGAGACGCTATACTGCAGTGATATGTGCTATAACATCACTGTATTATTATTATCATTGACTTCCATGCAGGGACTACTCGTGTGGCATCTATATACTGCTCTTATCTCAATTATTTGCATTGAACAAATCGGTGATAGGACCTTTTCAGTGATTGCCCCTAATACCTGGAACTCCTTACCCCCTTAAATAATTGCCGTACTCTCGCAGCTTTTAAAGGTACTATGTCCCATTTGCAGGCCAACAAAATGAAAAGGTTAAATTCCACCGGCATTTCCCTCAAAACGAAGGGCTTGAAAATGTCTTTTTGTGGGGAAATAACGACCGTTAGTTATCGAATCGACTTTAGGGATTGCAATCCTTTAGTAAATAGTCTGATTTTCAGACCCTTGTACCTAATGGTTGTACGTTTTGTGCTGCGCAAAGATTCAATCAGTTTAATTTTGGCCATTACAAGAAGTGGGTTATTGATGTAGACAAATGCTCATGTACCCTTTACAGGTCATTTTATGTATGTTATTACCAAAGACAGAAAGAAGTCAATCAGTCACTCAAAAGTGTCTGACAGTGAAGTCTAGAAAGTAAACAGGTTTCCTTGCATAATTTGAATACTAGGACACTGCTAACGTTTAAATTTCACAGATAGGACATACGTGACATATTCATAATTCCTCCAAAGTTCTACCGAATTTGATGTTGGCTGCAAATGGGACGTAGTACCTTTAAGAAGTGTCTGAAAACACAACTCTTCTAATATTTCTGAATATTCTTCTTTGTTTGTAATTAATTTAAGCTTTGTATGATAAGGTCGTTTTTCCTTGTTTGTTTGTGAGTATTTTTTGTTTTTATGGGCTTTGTATCTAATAAAAAGGAGTTTCATAAATAAAACGGTATTAAAGCTTCCCCTTGCCGTCTGAGACTGAGACTATGTCCAATACCACACCTGCAGCCAGTGAATGGATAGACTGACTGTTTGTGACGTCATCATTAAGGTGACAATTTGGTGTGAATGTGTGTACATGTATTTCAATTGGTGTGTATCTTTCAGATCAGACAACATGCGAACTGAAATCTGAAATAGGTACGGTCCGAATCCACAGCATACTGTCATTAAATAGAAAACATGACCAAAGTGCAATACATTCCCCTTGCTCCTTACCTCTCAACCTGCATTTCAAAGCGATTTTCGAGACACGAAATGTTTATTTCACATCACACTGTCATCACATTATTTTGTAGAGCCTGTAAGACACGACCGTATAGTGCAGCGCAGCTAGAGCCCCTCTCTTATACCGCATTTCAAAACGATTTTCGTCATTGATTTCACATCGTACTGGGGGGGAAATAGTCAAATATAATTACAATTAATAAAACGCCAAACGCGAGATACTGGATGAAAATTGGAAGATAAGATTTGTGTCATTAATACGGGATGGAATCATGCGTTTCTAATTATATTCAAAGCATCAACATGACACTGTAATGATCAGGGTTCCTTAATTAAAGCATCTCATGCATCATCGGCATATCATTATTTTGATGGAAAGACTGCGGGGTAAATGGCTATGCCTGCATGTTGGTTTCATCTGAACGCATTCTCACCAACAGGTTAAATCAGGTATGATTTATGGTCATGACATTTATGATATGATCCGACATTGACCTGTAGAGCAATGTAACATCTGCTCAATAGATGCATGCATTCCAAGATGTCTGCCTCATCCAAGCATCATCTGGATAATACTACATGGGCATGAACATGACGGTTAGGTCTTCTGCGTGTATAGTGAATCTTGATAAGGTTGTTCTGTTTCATCAGGATTTTTTACAAATAAGTTTTCAGTCCTTTCTTTTATAGAAGGTATCATAAATTTAAGATATTTTCTTTGTGTAGCAAAGCTGTATAATTATGTAGGGTAAGTTTTTGTAAGATTATAAAAGCAGGTTCTTGATATAGTTACATTGTTACGTCAATAGTAGTAGTAGTATTTTGCAGAAGGAGGAACGTAAGCATTAGCAAGAGCAATATTATCATTGATTAGGTGCAGGAGAAGTCAAAGTTGAGAAATAGTCGACAGGAGAGAGCGTTTCTAAGTTCAAATGTTCACGCAAAATTTTCAGTCAACTGATAGAAATTACATTATAAGATGCGGCTTGCATGAATACATCGAACATTTATCACTCAAAGTAATGCACGTTACATTTATTTCCACCCCCTCGAATTATTCAAATGTATAATGAAGTAACGGATTGCCTGTAGCTCTGTAGCTCTGTAGCTTTGCTCCTGATATGGCTTGCTGTATGTACCATCTACTCGGTCATACCAAACCTCTTAACTTGTTTTCATGCATAATAATAGCCTTGTTCACATTTACGGGGTAAACCCGCCTCAGAAACCACTGCAGTATAGAAGATAAACGATTTTACATAACTGAATGAAAGTGGAGTAAAAAAAAAGTTCTACTGCGCGTAAAAAGCCTATAATGAAGCGAAAACCCACTTGTATATAAAATTATGTTTACTATGAAATCCGGAAATGTGAAGTTCACTACGATTACGTCATTTTATTTTGCCGCTGTGGTTCTTATAGGCGGTTTTCTTCGTCATGTGTGAAAAGGGTGTATAATTCCCGCGACGAGCAGTTAGACTGTAGGGCTCAAATGGCGGGAAATTGGAGAGTTTGGCCGTACCGTAGATGTAATGAGGGAGATTTCTTCACGTTGATCAGCGATCTTAATTGAGATGAAGATGGTACTCTGTAATCATGTTAGCTCGGATGAGATCTTGAAGATCTTGGGTGGTCGGGTTTAGGTATCTTCCCGAAAATCTGGAAGACAAGAAAAAGAAAAAAGAAGAAGCTGAGATGGAGATGGAGATGGAGATAGAGGGACGTATAAATAGTCCCTCTCCGAGAAGCAGATGAATGATATGGAGAAAAAACATCAGAATTCATAGAATTATAAATAGACGCATTTTAAGGTAAACAAAATAGGGAGATCCAATGTTAAAAATCAAAGCACTATCCTGCACGGGGCAAAATATTAATCTCCTAGTCCTATGTATATATAGGGAGATCCAATGTTAAAAATCAAAGCACTATCCTGCACGGGGCAAAATATTAATCTCCTAGTCCTATGTATATATAGGGAGATCCAATGTTAAAAATCAAAGCACTATCCTGCATGGGGCAAAATATTAATCTCCTAGGCTAGTCCTATGTATATAACCGAGATCCTTGGAACGCTAAAAAGCCTATAATTTAAGTTTTCTCATCATCCCCAAGATCCCAGTTAAATTAATCTCAAAATACAATCGTCATTTTAACACAACTCTCTCGTTTATGATGATGTATGAAAAAATTAACATGCAAATTGACAGTACTATCCATACTTAAATGTGTGTTAAAAGTGCGATGTTTAGATGAGAGTGGATCGCAGTGTAAATGCCTTACATGGCATTTTGAGAACAAATAGACTGAACTGGAACAGTTAAGAGGGAAAGTATAATGATTGAAGAAAACGTGAAAAGAGAGAGAGAGAGAGAGAGAGAGAGAGAGAGAGAGAGAGAGAGAGAGAGAGGAAATAGAGCGTAATACTAGTCGCGGTTTGTTTGAATATTCATGTACATGGTGGGCTGTCTCGCATCTCAAGTAACATATATGCAACATTAGATTGCATAACAACATTCATGAGATGGGAGTAACGTGTAGTCTTCGGAATCAGACCTGAGATTCATTACCAAAACCTTCAATTTATTTTCTGTAATATTAAAATAAAGAAAGAGCGCTTTACCTTTTTAGTGATTTACCAATGAATTCTCAATCCGAAGTAGGGGCCTATAGGGCAAGAGTGAAATACACATATCCTAATAAATTGGGCGAGTATGCTTGGAATCGTGTATCAATATGCAGCTGGTCGATTCAAGCTGTTTGAAGCTATATGTTTCATTGCGGAATGGGTGGGAGAATAGGGTTGTGGTTTAAAGCGAACCCCAAAATGAAGGAATAAATGAGAGGAGTTTGGTGGGATTGATTACAAGGTTCGTGATCCGAAACCTCCTCTCAGACACTAGCTTGAATCTTAAGTCCCGCGTAGAAGTGGAATTCAAGAATGCATAACGAATTTCGGAAGTCCTTGTCCTTGCTCTTAGCTTGGGCTCAAAGCATAATCCAGCTTTCGTATCAATCTCGCGTGTGCCTGTTACCATGACGATGGGATTTATCAAGTATCCGTGCCCCATACCATGAAGGCACTGCTAGAGATGGCCTTTCAACTTCAATTTAAAATGTAGTTTATGATATTGCCTTATACTTTTTAATTGCATACCATACTGGTTCGACTTCGTAACGTTTTTTTCCATAGGTCATTATTAGCCATTTATACTCAAGATGGATATTTCTATGTCGCAATCTTCTTCTATATTACAATCGTCACCAGAACCAATCAAATAGTTATCTAGTCGTGACTTTGAGTTTGAAATGTTGCTCCAGGTGAATTGAATTTCAATTTAATACCTTATATTACAGTACCTTAGTGAAAAAAAAGATTTTGCAAACTGTTCTTTAAAGGTACTATGTCCCATTTGCAAGCCAAAAAAATGAAAAGGTTAAATTCCAACGCCATTTGAAAGACAATACTAATTTAGAACTTCCCTAAAAAAAGAAGTGCTTGAAAATGTCTTTAGGTGGGAAAATAACGACTATTAGTTGTCGAATCGACTTAGGAGCTATAGAGCCAGTAAGTAATAGTCTGATTTTTCAGACCATTGTACCGATGGTCGTACGTTTTATGCTGCGCAAAGATTCAATCAGTTTAATTTTGGCCATTACAAGAAGTGGGTTATTGATGTAGACAAATGCTCATGTACCCTTTACAGCTCATTTTATGTATGTTATTACCAAAGATGAAAAATCCAGTCAGTCACTCAATAGTGTCTGACAGTGAAGTCTAGCAAGTAAACTGGTTTCCTTGCATAATTTGAATATTAGGACACTGCTAACGTTTAAATTTCACATATAGGACACTGCTAACGTTTAAATTTCACATATAGGACATACATGACATATCTATAATTCCTGCAAAGTTCTACAGAATTTGATGTTGGCTGCAAAAGGGACATAGTATCTTTAATGTTGGCAGATGATGTATGTGCTTTACATCAAGCTCTATAGTGTTATCATATATACGTAACTTAAGCTCCCACTGAGAACCTTAAACCTTAAAGGTACTCTTAGAACAACACTCTTCAATTTGGATGAAATATGAACATTACTAAGTCAATTATGTACGCGTTGCCCTTTATAGTTGCAAATTTGTTTTTGAAAGGAGTATGCATAAGTATAGGATGCAAAAGTAATTCCCAGCGAATCGACATCAGTATTAAGATTGCTGTATGAAAGAGTTGATCCATAGAATGTATAATTTTGCATCTTTAAGTGCACTGCTATAATACAGGTTCAAGTGGCATGTTATTATATATTTTGTTATTAATATCATTATTAATATTAGGCCTATTATTATTATTATTATTATTATTATTGTTATTATTATTATTATTATATTATTTTTGTTATTAATATCATTATCATTATTATTATTATTATTGTTATTATTATCATTGTTATTTTAGTTATTGTTATTGTTATTATTATTAATAATATAGGTTTTCCCGCCCAATTTCATCAGAGTTGCTTCCGATTTAACGATGCGATCATTCAATTTCGAGCGAATTCGAATGATCACCGAGATCAACATTCAAAAAGCTAACTAGGTCATTCAATTTAATTGTATTAGCATGCGATTTCATGGTTTTCTCACATAAACGTGTAAAAGCGCGTTCAAATTTAAAAATGCACGCAAATGCATTCAAATTCGCTCCTGCACCGCCCTGATGAACATTAAGGTATTCAATTTCACGAATAGGCAATCATTTATAGCATTTGGGCAGTCTTTTTCTTTTACTGTTTAAGTTCTTTGCAATCTGCATCTGTATGAATAAATTATGCAAACTTATGTACCTTGAAATGGGACCTTTGCCTTATATTGAAATTTTTTACATGATAGTAACGTAAGTAAGTACATGATAAGTACTTACTTACATGTTACAAATTATGAGTTATAACCATTCTGTAAGTGTTATATCCATACTGTTAGGGAATAAAGTGAAATGGAAGAAAAGATTAGAAAGAAAAGAAACATATAGAATATGATTACAACAAATATAATGAAAGTTTAAAATGAAAATGAAATTATATAATTGAAAACAGTGAAAAAAGATAATATAATGTGAACAAATTGCGGTAAGAATTACATAGAACTACAGAACTTGTTTATGTTAATTTAATTCGAACGTTCAAAGTGCGAAGGTGTGTGCCTATAAATGAAATTGAAATTGGTATTAAGGACGAAATTGAACGTCTATCCAGCTGGCGCGAAATTGAATGACAACTTCGCGTCACTAAATTGAATGGATTTCTCTCTAAATTGAATGAAATAAAATTTAAAAGGAATGATATAAAACGAAATTGAATGCTCAAAGAATGAAAATGAACCATGAAAGCAGAGAGGTGACGAAAAACGTTCGAACTTGAACGCCTATTCATGAATTCGAATGCAACTCTGATGAAATTGGGCGGGAAAACCTATATTAATATTATCATTATTGTTTTTTTTTTTTGGGGGGGGATAGGCTGCTTTTGAAAAAAAACACACCCTCACCTCCCTCCAACAAAAAACAAAATTATTCTTCTCAATGCCATCAGAGTTTGTAGGCTAGAGGTGAGCGAATACTGTTAAAGAATCACAGAGCATGTAACAAACGGTTCTAAAAACCATCTGTGACATCCGATCGATGAAGAGAGTGTAAAATCCTATTGATTCCATTCACCATTGCAAGGGCAAGGCAGAATCTGTAATATAACCAGGTGATATAACACGGATCGTTATAGGCATAAAAATACAAGCACATGGTGTGTACGCAAACAAATACAATTTATTGAATACATGATTTTGTTGGAAAATTATATTAAAACTCATGCATATTTTGTTGGAAACTCGCATGCCACCTCACTTTTCGGTTTGCCAAATAACTCTACAAAGAAGAGAAGAAGGGTATATTCAACTTGTATTTTGGAGTTGTATGTGGTTCTTGGTTCAATTTGACGTAATAAATCTCAGCTCGTTTTCGTTGATCATTATTTGATAAAAGAACCGAGTATTATATGATATTTATGTGTTCGAACTTTGAACCGATATAAGGTTGAGGTTATATAGCGGCCCATTTCTGTCAGATGGCTAGAGACTTATGGTAGTACAATAATTATCCATACCTTTCATGTATAGTACTTCCTGAATTACAGCTATACTTGACAAAACAGTCGTCACAGTCATGAATGGACGATCGTGTTTTTTTATTTAAATGGAATCAGATAGATATTTGATATGCAATGTTGAAAAAACACACTACACTGTAAAAACCAGGGTGTAAAAATTCTTACACCAGTATGGTATTGATTTTTTTTTTACACCATTGGTGTTGATTATAAAGGTGTGTTGTCTCATTGGTGTTATATTTAACACCGGTCAGATTTAAGCATGCATTAATAATTACTAGGTGTTAAGTAACATGGTGTAGTTTTATGCTCGGTGTTGAAAGTATCATCACGTGATTTTGTTTAAGGCGGTTGATTGGTCGAATAAGTTTCACAAAGTGTACGCGCGTTTAATGATTACTTTACACCTGTTCACAGAAAAATACATTTATCATAATTTGTTAAGCAAATTATGACAATGCACATCAATTTTGTGATTTGTATTTTCCTTTGGCAATTATTGACCAATAGATTATTTGTCCGATCCTGTTACAATTACATTAACGTTTTAGCAATAGATATATTGATTATATGATTACTAACCAAGAAACAACGTGCATGTTTATTATATATTCGTGTACCAGCCTGTATCACTTAAATGTTAATCTTGAATTTACTTCAATTGATATACATGTATGTGATGGAGTTAATGCAATTAACAGTTGCCAACATCGATTATGAATTATCAGTTTACCACTGGTTCTTCTACCCTGGTCGATAAGAGGGAATATGGAATGTGGGACCATTAGAAACCCATAGAAAAATCTCTAATGGATCAACAAGAATATAAACACCAAAAGTGGGATTGAATTTGTTATGATTCCAGATATTGGTGTTAATCTACACCAGTAGGAGTTGTCAAATATTAACACCAAAAGTGGAATTGAAATTATCTAATTCCAGAAAATGGTGTTAAGTAACACCAGAAGAGTTGTCCGTTATAGATACAAAGAAAGTGTTAAATTGGACACCCTTGGTGTTAATTTTAACACTCTGATTTTTGCAGTGTAATAACAGAACTTTTGCTAAAAGTATGACAAAGGTTGTACTACGATAGTGGTATCAAAATCAAATTCAATCAAATTCAATCTCGAAATGAAAATATGACGGACATCGATTTTTCTCATTAAAAGCACAGCTGCAGTAATTGAAGTGAAACATATCGAGTTTGAACAAAGCTTTGAAAGTGATCAATTTTGCACCAAATACAGCAAATACATGAGATTAATAACCCGATACATAAAATATTTTGGTAATTAAAGCATGAAAAGTGATATGACTTTTAAAGTTTCAAATATGTATAAGAATAAAAACGAATAATAGAGAAATATGAAAACCCAATTAAAGAAACAGTGGATTCAGGAATTAAAATATTATCACTTCACTCACATCTGAATGATGTAGATTGGTGTCATAATTGTCTAATTAGGCATATCCCAAACATTTTGTAACTATTATATTTCTATATTATCAGGTTAGAGAAAATGAAGACATGAATGCGATAACTCGGAACTATTCATGGTATATGATATTTCACAATCATTTATTAATTATGAAACTTCCTCCTCCATTAAACTTACAGTTGTGTGATAAAACCATTTGTTCTGACATGTCAAATGTAGCGATGAGAACGAGATAATGAATTCTAGTTTGCTGTCCTCAACATGTTGACAATTATTATTTGAACGTCTTGAGAGTGTCTCGAAGAAGATAACCCTGAACTGTCGCGAGTTTATCTCATGCATCTGTTCTCTATACGGAGATGCCCTTAGATTTCATTTTCAGTGACTCTATAATTGAACCGGTTTCACGTTCAAAGAGGATGAGGTTTAGTTTAAATAATTATGTTTGATAATAATTCCTTTCCCACAGTTTCCAAACTTGATAAACTTTGAGTATGTTCAGGAAAAAGTTATAGACATTATTTGACAGTGATTTATTTTATCAATAAAAAGGAACAATCAGCTTTTCTTCACTTCCAATACTAAACATTAGATCGTCACAAACGTTCAAGTTACTGATTTAGCAGCGATAAATGCAATGCATTATCAAATTACATCTATAATGAAACGTATAGTAAAAGGAAAAACAACTTGAAAACATGGATAACATGAAAGGCATTACAAGTTAGGCGTGTCTAATGTGTTCACTTTGACAACAATATGATTTGACAAGTTTGATGTGTAATTTGGAGGTGACAGCTCTATGAAATGATCTGTCTAAAAGACTCATCACAATATACCGTTATGAAGAAAATTTACTTTATGATAATAATTTTTAAAGAATAATATAAACAAACTGAATTATGACTGTGACTGTGTATATGACAACCCATTATGAGTGTTGGACAAGTTGAAATGACGACTACAATTATCATTACGAACAGTGTTACGAACCTGTAATATAAGCATATCAGCGTCACATGCTCAACAGTTTAATCCTGATTTTATCAATTTGTGATCAATGAAGTGAGATGCGCTTTTACACATGGCGATGTGTTTTTGTCATTATCACATTATGGAACGAGGGAAAATGAGAAAGCAGGTGGAGCTGATACATAATAGAATTCCAGGATAGACCCGTTACCATGTTCCACCTCTTCAAATCAATTATGGCTGTTTCTGTTTAAAATCCTTCTTTCCGTACTATTTTTAGTCAGTATAATTTAATTGGTTGCATCAGTGGAGATTATTTGTCTAACGTTTATTGTTTAAATTCAAGGATTGATATTCATGTTTACCTGGTCAACAATGCTTTGCGTTTAATAAATTTCAAAACGTCAAACATTTTCATGAATGATTCACGATGATTGGCAGGGCACTATATAGACAGAGGAAGTAAAATTGTTTTCAAAGCAGTAGAGTTAGATAATGCGAAAAGTTCATTCTCAAGTCAATAGGACGAAAGTTTAAGGAACAAAATGAAAATATGTTCAGAAATAGCATGTGAACATCATGATATCTAAGGAAAAGGGGAGAATAATAGTCATCAAATATTTATGAAAAAGATGTTGACATAGACAGAGTTAGGGGATGGCAAGGCAAAAGGATGGTCTCCATGTTCCCTGTCTGAGTACGTTGGAGCAGAGACAAGCATGTTTCTGGTTGGAGCAGGGAGGTGGGAGTTACATCCCTGGTCCCTGGTTGGAGCAACTCCTTGCTTACTTGAAAAACTGGTTCTTGAAACCATCCCTCAGTCAACATCCACAGACGCTCAGTGCCTTGTTGGTAGACGGTCATTGACCTTTCACCCTTTCTGAGGTCAGACTGTGCTTGCGCGCACAGCATGGTGCTCTGGTCAGTTCACCGGTAATCCTAAACCGCAAGGGATTTCCCCTAATGTATAAAAATAGCCCCGCGGATATCACGTGATTTGTTTCTCTATGTATCTGGTCTGTCTTCCAGACGGGCAGTTGATGTGGACTGTCCTCGGAAATCATCTTTGATTTTCCATGAGTATGAAAGAGAATGAGTGAATGGATGGATGGATGGATGGATGAAAGAAAGAAAGAAAGAAAGAATGAATGAATGATACAGTCAACAATGAACGATTGAAAAAGGTAATAGGTGACTAAATAGTCCATGGGTGTGTTGCGGGATTGGCATAGCTTTGCTCTTTTGACGTTAACGAATTTTTTTAAATGACGTTAATATACTATGTATTCAATGTTTTTTTATATTTTTTTATATATATTTCAACTTCAGGTGCACTTGGCAGAGACTTGCATTCCATCTTTCCTGTTTGGAATGAAAACATAGGCTACCTTAAGACTGTACCACATAAATATTAATGGTCTTCATTCTCCTCTCTTTCTACTTTTCATTTTCTACTCTGTCCTTCTCTACCCCTCTCCTCCAATCTTTCCGTATATTCTCTGATCAACTTTTCTTTCTCTCTTCTTCTTCTCTATTCTCTTCCTCTTTCTAGTTCCGTCTCTCTCTCTCTCTCTCCTTTCCCTCTTACCTTTGATGACACTGACGTTTTTAATACATTTAGATTTTTATGTAATATTTGAGAGTTTTATATAGTTTCATTATGCATGATTTATGGTTGTACGTTTTAGTCATTCATATTTTGATCGTGTATTGTGTTGTACATTGACTTAGTAAATTTATCAATTTTAACTTTCCAGCTGCATGTTCTTTTATTACAATAAACCGAATCGATTCAATTCAATTCAATGATTCAATCCGTGTACAGTGCGTGCTTTTGCCTATAAAATTATCTTGGTTTGACGAGTGATGGTCTCTTATGTGGTGGATTGTTTTGGGCTAATGGATGCATCTCATTTGGGAGAAAAACTGCAATGGATTATTAGCCATTGATTTATTTACCACTCTAATTCTAAACGGGATTTTGTCGAAAATATTCGGGTATTTCATGGATAGTTAGTCCCAGGTGGTGCGAATAAAATGGACGACGTCCGTCCTTTCAAATAGGGGTGTAACCAGGGCAAGGGAGGGGGAGGGGGGGGGGGAGTTGAGGGATAGTACTTGAGTGGGATAGGTTTTGCGTTTTTAACTTCTACGCTACGCTCGTGGTATTTAAAGACAAGGGTGATGTTTAGACGATCACCTTGATGATAATTATACTGGAGAAAAGTTGGTTAATTTCCGTCTTCTCTTGTACATGACACTATGTCGAACGTGGAGAATCGCATTAAAATGTTTGTTGAATTGTTCACACCATCGTAAAAACATCTTTCATCCGATTACAGAAATGCCACGTATCCACAATCCAATAAATATTATTACTGATGAAAGTTCATTCTCGATGGTGGCATGCACATTCATTTTGTACAGGAATGTTGATAAATCTAACTCGAATGTTGGTGACAGAACAGTATGTATGAGTTACATTGAATAACGACCTTGTCGAGAAAACCGAAGCCCTGTCTGTATCCAGGTCCCTCTGATTGCACACATTGGACTTGACCTTTCTCACTCGTCAACCTTCACAATATACCAAACAATTCTCAAATACCTCCTCTCTCTTCACAAGACGCACAATATTTGGAAGGGCAAGTTCCCAGCGTTACGCGTTTTGTTACACATGTTACCAAATACATCTGAACAGATTCTTGTTTCTCCCCCGAGGTCTTGAAGGTATTCACCTGTCAGAATAAGACCTCTTTCTCTAACCATCGAGGTATGGAAACCAGAGAACGTAGAAAGTAAAATACAAAGTTTATAGAAGAATTCCTCTACACTTTAGAATCATAGCAATGCACTTAATGTAGTCTGGGTGAAAGACCTGTCCTCTTGTTGTGGCTGTCAACTAATCAGATGAAGCCCACGTGACGTCACGTATCTAAACTAGAAGACCTTGATTATTGGTTTAACACCTAAGGGAAAGTTTGGTGATAAATTAGTGGAACATAAAATCAATAAAGGATGCAGTGTGAAGAAAATAAACATATTTTTATGACTCCTGTCATGAAAGTACATGTTTCGATATCATAAGTTTCGTATATATATAGAGAGAGAGAGACACAGAGAGAGAGAGAGAGAGAGAGAGAGAGAGACAGACAGACAGAGAGAGAAAGAGAGAGTCATGAAAACAGATGTTGCGACACCACCTGTATAATATCATGAAAGCATGAGAGCATAAAATTTAATCATTGATTGATGGTAAAGTAATGTGGTGGCGTATTGATGAAGTTGTATTTCATGGCTGTAAAACCACATGCGACAAACTTACTCGTTACCATGGTGACAAGTTAAGAGAGCGCTAGAGATTTCTTCAAGGTTTGCTCCAAGAAGACTAGTCCCAAAGAGCAGACGTAGATGTCAATAACTTGATCAAAGCATCAGTTTGAAAGGGATTTTGTGGGCTAGGTCCTGAGGGAGATATAACCATCGTCTGACCTACGTGTCATTGTTCCCGCCTTTAGCAGCATCAAATTCGTAATCCGAGAGAGCAGACGACGAGATGCTATGAACATTAGGCGGGAAAACAAGAAATACTTTTATTTTCTTGTTTGATTGTGCGTGCACGATACATCTCCAGTGTATTCTTCCAAAATTGATGCTGAACCCAAGTTTGACGTTAACTTCCTAGGTCGGTAGCTCATTATATGAGTATTGCAATCTGATGTATTATGCTTCTGCAATATCCCAATGTGTATAGCCTAACTGAGGTGAATGTAATTATTCTCAAAGAGCATTTTTCTACACTTCTTCTTTTAATTGATTTTTGTTTTGATATATCTCCTGTTAGATAATATTTGAGATTGATAAGATCCTTCTGATCACGTTTATGATCAGAAGGAAAAATGGAAGTATTCAACACGTCGATGTTTAACCATCATTATTTTTGAGAGCTGGCAACATAATGGTATACGCCATCTCATTAATAACAATAATGATATGTGAGATTTGTACGGCGCCGAGTCCACGTGAAAATTAAATGCTCAAGGCGCACTTGGGAAAAATATAAATGCTATTAAATTTAGATTATAGCTACAGTAATGGTTTACTGCTGTTATTTCTAACTTGTCTGTAAACATGGCAAAACCCCAACAACGATCATTTCAGTTTCCATTCACTGCCTGTGCATCCCAAACCAAACATGAATTTGTTTGGGCTACAAAACATTTTCGGCCTCTTCATTCAAAAGTTGTCTTTCAATATACATGTACATGTATCAGTTAGATCTGGATAGGTAGAACCCCTCAACGACTTGTTTTAGGACACTATATAGTCTATACTACTTAAAACTCATGAATTTGATCGTTTTGAACAGAGCTTTCGAAAAAAATATGATTTTGTGTGCACAGAGATTTGGGTGTGTAAACAATGAAGACAGACGATGTATGGAAGGAGTAGTGAAGAGAAAGTCGTGTTTGAAATGGAACGAAAGGGATTAGTTTCGAATCAAGAGGGGTTTAATCTCGAGAGAGGTTTCGCTGATCGTAAGATGAGGAAGGAAAATGTCATACTATGTCTGATATTGTGTACTGTCGAGATTGTGTAATATAATATTACTTTTTTGTTCACGGATAGAGTATAGTGTAGGGCCTATGTCCATGTAACTTGTTAAATAGTAGGGTTGACTCGCTACTTTAAACAATTTATTAATATTGTCGAATTGTTTTTGACATAATTTTATTGTCGAATATTTCTGTCAATGAAATAGCATGTCAGAATGTGCGAAAGAAACCACTAACTTTACGTAAACGAGCTTTTACTTTATGTTTTATCTTAAGACTCATGCTCAAACATTGTGTTCATATTTTGTCGATGTCATAATGATGCATTTTGTTTGCTCACAATATGGCATTAAAATATATGAAATACGAAAACATTAAACAGGAATCGACTACATTTTGTGGAATCCCTCTGACAGAACGGGGGGGGGGTGCAAACCATATTACTCTTTCCTCTGTCTCCTGTATTTTGAAACAATCCAGATGAAATTAAAAGAAGACATGACGTACAGTAGGCTTTTTGCTTTAAGTATCTGCAGTATTATAATTTCAGTTGAGGCATGTGAAATATTATGTCCATTTCTTCATCCTATTTGGCGGGAAAATATTGAGGCGAAATAGAAGAGAAGGGGCTCCTGGGATCATCTCGCATCCGATTACGTGGGTATAAGACATAGGTGATGGTATTATGCTTGAATGCATTTATGATGACTCGCTTCGTTGCTTTCACGTGTAATGGTTCGTATAGTATATCACAGAAACGGAGCGGTGGTTGAGTGAACGAATGATATATGCTATTGACAGAAAGGGGTTTTCCCTGATGAGGGAGAGCTTTGTTGATGTATACACGATATTTACACTCATCTGTCAAGCAAAGATAAATAGAACACATTGACACAGATGAAACAAAATATCTCAGTAAGAAAATTAATCAATACTTGCGAGAAGATTGTCACAGAACTTTGTTGCTTTGCGTTCGTAAAAAGGCCTAAAATGAGATCCAGTTATGAAGACCTGTCCTTAAACCTTAATATGAGGTAAACCTACATTTCCTAAAGACAATACAATGTTATGCCACAAATTATATTGCAGTAAATATTCTATACAGTCTGATAGGTTGCATTTCTGAAAATTATTTGACACGGCTTAAATCATATTATATGATTGACATGATGATGGACTTTGTGAATGGAACTAAAAAATCTGAACTATTAGCAGTCCAATGAATATGATCTTCAATAAACCTACGTTACCATGACTACATGTGACGTGACACGTTCTGCTTTTTATGATGTATATGGCTATCTTTGTGATCTGTGATGAGTAAGAGCATTGTATGTAACACAACCCGACATATCGAGGGCGAACCATGACATGTCACAACAGAGAGAGAGAGAGAGAGAGGGGGGAGAGAAACATTATTAATATTATTTTCTACGAAACGTGAAATTATAGTATCCTTAAACCGGTCATTCCTGGCATTTGATATTGAAGCGCCGGAAGGATTTACACTTTATGGAGAGACAGTTTTATTTTATTTGAAAAGTGAAAGGCATTTCATTAAAAATTCATTGTGATGTTGAAAATTCCAAACATCAAATAGATATGGATGTACGGAGAGAGCTTCTTGGCTAGATTAGTTAATTCGCGTCATCGACCACCGCTATATATACTGTGGTATTAATGTATCCTACCGAAAAACAGAATTCAATTCAATCCTAACTTCTGCTACTAAATGGAAGTTAAAATTGATCATGAACTCAAACTTGATGTATTAGGGTGAGGGCATTATCTTAATGGTTTTGATGAATCCTCACCGCATGACATTGTTGGAACTGATATTATCTTTCTGAGAAGGGGACAAACTAGAAGAAAAAAAACTAGAAAGGCTGCCAGCTTGGAACTGAAAAACGGGAGTGAGCCGGAAATATATTGGCAGGCTTGAAAGTTTTGGTTCGTGATATTGGCGTATCCGGAATATTATACCCAGACGATGGGGGTGATTGGGGGAAAGGGGGTGGTGTCATCATGACGGGTTGTGTGCCGAATATGCTCTTTGTATTTCTTTCTATCATTGCCCCTTTCCCATCTCGGTGATCATGTGTGTGTCAAGCTTTGTCGTGCTATAATTTATATGCCGTACACTTAAAACACTTAATGTTAACCACTTATATGCCAGCCAGTCCAGATTAAATGGTGTAAAGCGCTGCTTGTGTATAGCTGAAAGGAAATCGATAATATTTCTGATATTAGATGATTAATTGTTTCAGAGACGCACAGGCGATGGCCGTATAAGATAACTCGTGGTACTGATGGAAACCAATGTAATTTTCTTCGTATAGCCTAAATAGTATTAATAGCTTGGACACTTAAAATAATATGGGAAATTACCTGTCGTTATTTTTAACAACGAATGAAGATGCACTAGAATTGACGCGTGCAGGAGATTCGTTTTACATGGCATACAAGAAGATAAATTAATGCAAGAAGATATGAAGTTTGTTAAATTCACCTTCTGAACGTCATGCAATCCCAATATTTCTCGACTATTTTTATGGTTTCATGGGGAGAAATACATGATTAATGCGATTATAATATCGAATTGAAACCGAATCGCCGGTCGTTATTTATTCCAAGTATCGCTTTCAACAGACGCGACTCTGGTTACTCATCATATTCAGTGACTTTCAGCATACTTTCACTCATAACAGTACCTGGGATGGAAAACTTTGAGACGGAAGGGTCTACTTGAGCCTAGCTTACAGGAAATACCCGTTAAGGCCAGGGATATCACAAGTAACCGTGCTGATTTGTGATTTGTATACATTTACTATGCTCTGATGGGCAGAACACAGACTGCCCTATATACTAATACATATGCATCTTTTGATACGCCTACAACAACAACAACAAAATAGTCCTATTTTAAAACTTTGGGTATAATTATGAGTAAATTTTACGAAACGTTATGGCAAAATAATAAATTAAAAAAAAAGAAAAAGAATTCAAACTATAGTTTTCATATAAATATCACGTTCAAATAATCGCTAGTTTAAGTGCTTTAGAACATGATATTGTCCCAACTCGCTGCATGCAACCTGTAAAACTATCTCTGTACGTAAGAAGTATTTTGTTGCTCACCATGCAATCCCGCCTTAATCTGGACTGCAGTCTGTAGAGCTATAGAAAATAAAGAAACGAGGTCGGGTTTAAATCTTGTCAAGGGAGTTTAGAAGCCTTATATTTAGATTAATAAACCATGAGATTAATAAAAGTACAGTTTGTGCTACTGCGATTTCATGAGGATTATGTTCCTTTCCCTTTCAGAAGGCTTACTGAATATTGTTTATATGCCTTCTGTTTTCACTGAACACGGTTGCAATCCTTTTCTTTAAATATTTAAAGATAAAGACCAGTTCTGGTCATGCGGTTGCACTGTGAAAGAAACGTTGTGGAATCGATCAGAAAAGGTTGATCATCTAGCATATAAGTATTGGTGTGTACTGCAAGGTTCTGTAATCATCAATATGAAAAGAAATTTGGCCCAGTCTTGGTAAAGTTACAAGCACTGTACACAGAAAGATGTATATGGGACTACGCGACCACGTGCGCGATATCTATTTGGTCCCAATAGATATAATAATTTACCAAATATATCAATTAGTAGGCGATTTCCCGACTTTCCCGGCAACATTTGTATCATCACGTATTAGTCATAACATATTCTTTCACATGATTGGTAATGAGAGCTTCCATTTCATTTTTTTGAGAGAGGGGCGTTTCCAAAACTGATCTTTACCTTTAAGTATTATGATGGGTGTCTGGGTGAAGTATTGTCCTCTGTCTACATGGTCCTTATATAAGTCCGTTATTATTGTTATTATTATTATATTGTATACTATATAACCTCTAATAACATTTTTTTTGCACTTTGAGAAGATATAGAAAATGACCGAGAGGCAAATGCCTATTTATTGGAAATTATCATCATGACTACTATTTACAGTAATGTGCACGCATGAAATGTAGGCTAGAAGAAGAAGGAAAATAATGTTTTGCTACCTCTCTCATGCCCCCCCTCGCATGCCCCACCCTCTCCTCTTCCCTTCACCATACCCACCCATCTCTCTACTTCTTTATGTCCGATCCTCTGTAATGCCGACATCATGCGGTGTTTCGTCTGTGGTCAGTGACCTCCACCCATCAATGCTCTCTTCAATATCGAGTACTAAATTTTATTGTTATACTAATCTTGCTGCTATCTTTGCGTTGCGCATGTAGTGGGCTATGTTGGCTATCCTACAGGAATAATGTTCCGATGGTATGCCACAGTCAGTCAGTCATGTCAGTAGAAATTAGTTGGATTTGCTCTTTGGTTGTTTAGGCATGTTATGTTTTTTCAACTCTCATGTATGTTAAACTTTTTTTTTTTAAGGCCACTTGCTGAATCCGGAGTAGTGTTAAACTGATATCATGCATGGGATATTAACGTTCTATGAAGTGTTTGAATATTTGAAGTCTGCAAACAGTAATATGATTGGAAAATTGTCAATCGTTTTATCAGGGAAGGAATTGCATTTTTCAATCTGAAGAAATGATCTGAAAAAGACCAGGGGTGGTGGTGACGGCACATCAATACGTATGTAGAGGGAATTAAGAATCGCTTCACCCGAGAAACTATTTGATAACGACCTTCTCACTCCTCTTCTGTTGCTTGATGTTGACCGTGTAAACCCTAGATCACTTTCTAGATCACTTCCCAGATCACTTGAGTGCGATGGAAGAGAAATCATAGCACGTACATGTGTACACTGCAAACGTACATTTCATCCTCTAATGTGCACACTCGATATAGCACATGTTATCGATCACATCGTATTTGCTGATACCTGTTTCATAACAGCTGCATGTATTGATCGTATAATTCGTATTTCATTCTCTTGTTACCCTGCAAGCAAAGTACAGTGTCAGCGAAACGGAATGGAAAGTGTACCGCGTGCGTATCAAGACTATTACCCCCTGGGCAATCACTCCCTGGAATATTACCCCGGAAAACTACCCCAAGGACAATTACCCCGGAAAATTACCCCGGAAAATTACCCCAAGGACATTTACCCCCGAGGACAATTACCCACCTGTCAAAACGATATCCAATTACCAATAACTATTTAAGATTCATATGATTTTGAAAGATATACTATAAAAATCATGCTATCTGACAGAATTTATTCTGCCAAATACCGAGGCAAATCATATAGCAATATTCTCAATTCATATACAAATATCAATATCTACTTTTATAATAAATAGTCTCGCGAACAAAGAGAAGAGTGAAGAGGCGAGTACACGCGGTATTTTGTCAGATAGCATGATTTGTATAGTATAATTTATCTTTCAAAATCATATGAATATTAAATAGTTATTGGTAATTGGATATCGTATATTGACGCGGTAACATGCTTTTCTATAACATTGCCGGTAGATCCGTTACATCATGCAGGCGTACAATAAAACTGTCACGGAAGTGTATAGAAATACATTTTTTTTTTGCGACGACTCCCTCAAGGCCTAAAGGTCTATCCAGACGGATAATAAATAATTATAAATCATCAAGGGGGTCTATAATAATTTTACGGCATCGGTAACATGGTCCAAAACGAATCAGAGATGCTATTTGGTGGTGCTTCAAAGTACCAATGTAGCCTACTCATTATTGTGTACATTTAGGCGCATTTTGGTCAATGAAGAGTCTAGAAGTAGACCCCTCCCCCCTCCTCTTCCCAGCCCCGGTTGATGATGATCTTGGTCTCTGCCAAATGCTACTCATCAATATCAAACAGCCAGTGGTTGCTTGGTCATCGTGGTCTGTGGTTTTAAGACTAGGATGATCTCATGTAGGTTAAGGATGAAAGGTATAGTGGGACAGTATTGGAGACGGACTTGAAGTGAGAATACTATCACTTTGTCACTTGATAATGAGATCGATATAAGTGACCTTGTGTGCAGGAAATGAAAGCAGATTTCACATTCACTGTCAACCATCAATGACGTAGCCAGAAATGGATAAACAGAGGCCAAAATTTACCCGGGTTGTTTGAGACAACTTCTCTAGCTGTATAGGCGTGATGAGCCTCGTCTCTAGATGGATATCCGGGGCAAGCTGCAGCCTTAATTGGAAAAAGGAAAAAAAAAATCGTCTGTAATTAGAAGCATACTTTGGGCCAAAATACTATACTAATAGAAATATACATCTTTACATTTTATGTTGGAGTTCTTGCGACTAGTGGGGGTGTACCTGCCCTACCCCACCCAGTGGACTGGATACTATCCCAATATACCTTAATTGGGGTGAACGTTGCCTCACAGAACCCCCTTGCCGATCCGCGTTAGTGACGGATCTAGGATTCTCATGACTGGGGGAAGGGGGTACAAACTGAAAAATCTCTAACAGTGGAAAGATTATTATGGGGGCACATTTTCTGTATACGTTATGTATGTCCCCGTGCCCCCCCCCCCTAGAACCGGCAATGAGTGACATTTGTCATTAATATCATTTCTTGCCATATGTCCGCGATAAACATAAAGTGATGTATCGCAAATATTGAATATACCGTGAAGTTCAAGTAAGCCAGATGAATGAGAGATTTGTGTTCTCACACAGGGAGAATTCATTCCACGTCTCCTTGTGTCTACGCTGTCTATCTCATGAAGATGTGAAAGAATGGATGAGCCGCTACTGTAAATATATGGTTGGAAATGATGTGCTCCTAGAAAACATTACACATCGGTGTAGCAGTAAAGAGAGTGTGAGAGAGAGAGAGAGAGAGAGAGAGAGAGAGCAATAGAAAGACCAGGACAGTGTCCACGGATAGACATACAGAAATAGGTAGATAGAGAGAAGAGAATGACTAAAGAGAGTAGAATGATATAATAAGGGGGAAATGAGATTGAGAAAGATAGAGAGAGAGAGAGAGAGAGAGAGGGGGAGGGAGAGATGGATGATGGAGAGGCAATGTAATATTGATCATTTTGTTGTGTTATCAGTTTTAAAGTGGAGACAGGGAGGTGATACCATTCCATTCCTCTACGTGCCCGTGTTACCATCAGTGAGTGTACTAGGACCCCCGGGAGATGATTATCGATGGGGGATCCAATATATATTCCTCATTTCAATCGCCAGAACTAATACGTCGCCGTTTATTATCCATCGGTGAGCCTAATTTGTTATTACCATGGTAACACATAGCTCTTTTAGCAGGTACATCACTGCCCACGAAGGATTCGTGATCGATGTGTATATTCACAAGTCGTTTTGTATGCGGGGTTCCTGATAATTTATGTAGAATTATCGTTATGTTTTATAATTTTATCTTGTTTATTTAATTTTAGTTTTTCTTTGCGGGGGAGAGGTGTTGATAAATACATACCACTTATCAATAATTATATTACAATAATACCTGCCGAATATCCATTTTCATACCAGTTTTGAAAGGCTGTCCTGAACACATCGTCACACAGTGTGCATAGCACTCCAGCTAAGGTAATAGTTGATAGACTACACGTGATATACTACATGTATATAGGTTTATATTTACGAGAAGTAGAAATCATTTTCACGACGTTACGCAATCCAGTTATTATTTAATTGGCAAATGTAAAGGATATTGGTATGACCTCACGAATAAAGACGGAAAATATGTTAGATGACTTGAGTGCAAACTAAGAGAAAGAAATCGAAGAGTTCATTTACCTACCTCAATAACCCTTCCGCCGACAAAAATGTGTCAAACTATTTATTGCTGTCAATTTTTTATGTGGGCACGAGCCACCCCCTAAAAAAAAAAGAATCACCGTTTTTTTGTTTTCTTTGATTGTCAGATGTTGACACATACATTGTGCCCATAATTATGCAGGGGCACATTTTGTGAGGGGCAGATGTCTTCCCGAATTTGTATAGCCTGCAATGTAATTTTACATTGCCAATATCATTTGCTGTCCAAATGTTTCCTCGACCCTCTCAAAATACTTGATCCGTCAATGAGTTAAACTGGAAAGTGTGAATGTTGGGCATGTGTTAGAGACCTGAAAGTATTCAAGGATCAGAGGAAGCGACCTACTCTATTTTGTTTTGATTGTTCGTCACACGGGGCTAAAAACAATACTTGATCAAAATACCATGGTATGTCACCTCGTATGAACTCTGATTTTATTGAACGGAGGGGTGGGATTGAGCAGTTGGATCAAGTTCGACTTCAATTCCTTTCATGAGATTAGGAGAGCAAAGCTGTCATGTCTTCATGGTATCTTCAAGGAGTCGCAGATCATCACAAATTTGTCCTTTCTCGGCATAATTCCACCTTTGTAGCCCTATCTTGAGAGACTTTATCGAGTTCGATTTTTGTCTTCGATTTTTCAAATGTCGATGTTAGATTAACTTGCAAATGTCATATTTATTTGCTTTATAGGCAGGGGCACCTTACCGTATTCAACGTAACATTTTAAGCGTTTCCTGGTTTAATATGTCAAGATTAGTTTCTATCTCTATCTCTATCTTCCTCTACGACATAAATGTGGACGTCTCATAGCGCTCCTTTTGTTGTCCATCAAAATGTATTATATATAATTATGTATATATTCTTCTTT